>CAUYRT010105260.1:0-21856 GCA_963574885.1 Lepilemur ruficaudatus | reverse complement strand
CTTCAGCAACCACCACCCTTATCAGTCAGCAACTATCAACATTGAGGCAAGACCCACCACCAGCAAAAAGATTATAACCTGCTAAAGGTTCAGGTGATCATGAGACTCTTTTAGCAATAAAGTATTTTTAAGTATGTACATTTTTAGACATAATGTTATTGCACACTTAATACTTTTACATGCACTGGGAAACTAAAAATGTATATGAGTCACTTTATTGTGATGGTCTAGAACCGAACTTGCAATATATCTGGGGCATGCTTGTATTAACATTTATGTTGGGTTTCTTCTATAGTTTCTCTCAATACATTATAGTAGACATAAATAAAAGTACTGTTGTGTCCCAGATGTCTTGAACACATTCTCCTATATTCTTCCTAGGTATTTTATGCCATCTCTTTTAATGGTGTTAAATGAGAAAGAGAACATGAGAAAAAGTTGTCACCTATTTTAAGAGTATAGTTTTTCTTTCCATATAAAGTATTCTCATAAGGTTTCTGAGAGTTGTCAAAAACAACTTTAAAAGGAGCAAAGTGTTAGTGGACAGAGCATGAGAGGTTGGACAAGGTATTTAACTCATCTGAAATGCAGTCACTCAATTAAAATGAACTATTAATGTTGGGTTTGGGGGTTATGTAAGAAGGAAAAGAAATGTATAAGTGGCATACAGCATTCAACCAATATTTGGAATCTATCATGACTTTAAAAAGCACAAATTTTGGGGTTCTTCCTCTTCCATGTCACACCAATGAATACTTAGGGTCTCTCCTCATGTTTTAGCAATAACAACAAGAATGAAAGAGTTTCAAAACTCATATAAGATCTTCTTTGGCCCAAATTTATATAGCTTCTCCCTCTCAATAAAAAAAAATATTTCTGAGCATAGTTCACAGATTCTATTCCTAAAATAATCTGTTCTTTGGGGAAGGCAGGTTAAAGAATGAACACTCTGAACCTGTGCTAACACTTCAGAGGTAGTTCTTCATAGCTATATAGATAGAAACTCAGAATTCGGTGGAAGTCTAAGTCAGTTCTTAACTTGAGAGAATTCTGTCCCTTTTTCAGCCACAACAAAACCTTGTAATCTGAGAGAACTTAAAGATAGATAGTAGGATCTTGAAGCCAATCTGGTAAGTAAGCCGCAGACAGTAGACACATGTTGAAACTATATTAGAGTTTTAACTACAGCAGGGTAATAGGAGGCCTTTGGGGGACTGTGGAAACGGGGCCCTCTGATAACCCAGGATGTTACTTCAGATTTCTTTTTGGTCTCAGCATTATCAAATTTCCAAAACATGTAGAAGCCTTGGACTAAATCTCTGGATCACTTTGGAAACACAGAGTTACAAATCTGAGGAGAGATTTAGTGACTTGAGTGGTCATTGTCTCTACCCAAGCCTTTGCAAAAGGTTGCCCGGAACCTCTACATGAACTAGCAAAAAAGATGAAGCAGGTAGAAGCAGAACACAGTTCAGAACTAAATAACATCACACATACAAAGAATGTACCACAATGCCTACCACATTCCAGGTGCTCCATATAAAAGATCTGCAGTTTTTGGTGGAGCCAGAGTTGGGATGGGGGTTAGAGCTAGGGCCGTGGGAGGGATGGAAGTTGGAGTCGGCTTTGGTGAAATATTTGGAATCCTGTTGGTGTCTCCCAAATCATAATCACCTGTCGGATGCCAAACTACTGATATCTAACATACACTGGACACTAACTCTCCAATTGGATCATGAATTTCCTTGGAGGTAAAGCCCATATCCAAAAGTTCCTTTATCCAACAACTAACTCTGTGCTCCACACAAAGAAAGTACTTGGTAAACACTTAACTTCCCTAATCTGTTAACAATGCAACCACTCCTCAAAGTCCTCTCAGGCTATTTGTGAATCAGAGAGAAAGCAGAAGAATGTTGAGAGCCAGAAGCTAAAGGGCCTCTGACTCCTTCAACTGCCTGTGGCCATTTGTTTTATCTTATTCTACACAAGAAGCTGTCATTTGTGCAAATCTGAATACCAAGGATTTCAAGTGAAATTTGAAATAACCCGTGGGGCTTCCATCTTGAAAACCCTCATTGTTCTTATACTTCAGCATCAAACTCTCACTGGTGGAGACATTGTACAGAGTTTTTCCTACTTAAGAGATTAAAATAATAAAGACATAACTCTGAAAACACTAGCTATCCACAGTCCAGTCCCAATTTGTTCAATGTGTGTTTAAGTGTGAGCAATGTGATGACATGTCGGCTTAACTTTTCCAGGGTGAAAATACTCAACCAATGTTGATTCTACCTTCTCCTTAATGCTGACAATCACCCAGGAGCAAGGACAAACTTTAGCAAGTATCATTTAAAAACACAACTCTTTATAGTGCCAATGAGCATGGGAAAATAGGAGAAGGGATCATGAAATTCTGGAAAATGAGATGTTTAATGGGTATTTCCTGGTTATAGGGTGTTGTTTATGCCATCCAATTGAGGCATACGGGGTGCCTACAAGGTGTGCCCTGAGACTTGGTGATAATTGCAGGGCGGCTAGAGGCCAGAATCTCAACCTCAAGTAAGAGCCAAAATTATATAGCCAAGCATCTATTAATCAGGATTAACCTCCAAGGATGCCAACTGTGGAATCTTCTTCACAAATAAGCATCTTCATGTACACTTTTAAAAGAAAACAAAACACTCATTTTCTCAGATGGCGTCATCTGGCCTGGTAGATCCGGAAAGGATGTTTTAGACCAATCATGAAAATAAACCAGTCAACGCCCTAAAAAAAATTAGGGTGGGCCTAATGAGACTCCAAAGCCCGCCCCAAGGGCCTGTTTCTGCAGGCTGCCTTTCCTTTCTATGAATTTCATTTTTCTGGCAAATCTTTGCTTGTGGTCAAATTGGAAACTGTGTCCATAGGCAAATCAAGAATTAAGGTCATATGATATATATTTAGGACAAAGAGGCATTTTTTCCAATTATTTCCAGAAAAGAAAAAACAATTTTAGACTCTACCAGACTTAGGCATAAATTTTATTGATATATCTCAAAATGTACTTTTGTCCAAAACCATTTTCTCCTTCTCCTACTTGTAGGGGGGCTGAAGGCTGGCCCAAAGCCAGAGAATGAGGCAGAACCCATCCTTGAGGCAAAGCTTAGGAGCCTATAGGAACCCTGAGATTCCAAATATCAAGAAAAAGTCTGGAGGAACACAAAAATCCAGAGGATGGGTCCATGTCACTAGCAAACACCTGGAATATTTTCTTTGGTTTATAGCTTATAAGTCTGGCCCATTAGGGTGTGCCAGATGGATGGGAGTCTGAGCAGCAGAGAGTTTTTAGAGCTTTGACAATCCTAAATACATCTGGGATTTTAACTTCAGTTTTCCTATGTCTTGGCTGCTAAGTCATTAGTAAGAAATGGATGTTTAGATAAGTAGGATCTCTTACAGATAAAAATTCCCCTAAAAGGAAAATGACAGACTTTTGGATGGGCAGTTGACAGTGTGTGGGTCAACATTTTGGAAAAACTCTCTGAACTTCAGGCTGCCCATATATAAAGAAGCTACTGAGAGTTTAATATCATATAAAGGAAGCACAGGGAATCAATTTGCAAATATGGAAGCTGGATAGCTCAGGAGAATCTACTCTTTGTTTCAAAATATTTAGATCATTGCATTTTTTGAAGAAGAAAACCCATAGATGATCATAAAGACAAAAGTCTTACTTATAAAATGTACCTATAGCATACAATATATTAATAAGATATCCCCCTCTAATCACAGGGAAGATGTGTGTAAATACAAAAATATATAATAATCTGCTTGATCAAAGTTACTCTACCAAGATGTTTTCTGGTCTAACTGACATAAAACACATTTTATGGACACCTGACTTTTATTTTAATCTTTCATCCAAAGTAAAGATGGATTTCTACTGAGCTCCATGTCTTAAAATTATAACTCTTCATTTTGATCAGACCTTGTAGTATACATAAATTAGCAAACATGCACAGTACCTTGCTGTTAAAAACAAGTTGTTTTAATGAAAACATAACCTGAAAATCAAGCAGTATTTTTTGGAGGGAAAAGACATTGGTTGAAATAGCAGTGCCTTATTGACATTAAAAACAGTTGACATAACTCTGCAAGGATGCTGAAATTTAACTTTTGTATGTTTTTATTATACCCAGAGTATCAAAGATAACAGAATTTATTCATAGAATGGCAGTCATTGAATTCAGTTTTCTGGTACAATTTTCTTCTCATATAAACTCATAAAAAATGTGATGGGTGAACCATTAGGAATGCTTAAAGCAGCCCCTGATGTATGCCCGCACAGAAAGAACAGATAGATTGCAAAATGTTTATGCCTTTTACTTTTTTTACAGTATTAATAAGGAAACACTGTGATTACCAATCAGAAAGACTCCAGAGTGCTGCTTGTAAAGTGCACCATTACGAAGATTTATATCTGTATCTGGGGAGTAATATGGAGCATTGATATTTTAAGGAGTTCAGTTCAAAAATCTCTTTATTCAATGAAAGCTTGGGGGAGGGCAATAGCTTTTTCCTGTAGCAGAAGTGTGTGTACTGGGGTAGGTTTATGATCCATATGGTACGAAGAAATAGACTTGGTCCCCCCAAATAGTCACTAAACACTTGACAATGGATTACAAGGTAGCTATGCAACTTTTCAGCAAAACTACCTATCACTAGCAGAGGTGAAGTGAGTGTGGGATGATCTGTTCAGTGCCAAGTTCTGCATTGGTTACCTCCTGATCTAGGCCCCATTCCATGTTAAGAGTGTATAGTATGTTAGCCCCACCTGGAGGCCCCCAGCCCCACCGGTGCAAATCTATCTTTCGCTCTCTGAGAGTAAGCGTTTTCAGCCATCTAGAAACACCTAACAAATCCTTAGAATAAAAGGCCTTATATTATTCCAAGGTGCTTCTACCATCACCTAATCATTAGTATTTTGAGAGTAAATACCTAAAGAGGACACATTTTCTAGTTCATAGCGGTAGCCTGTATTCATTTTCCAAGATTCCCAAGCAAGACCTATGCAGACTTTCACAATCAGTTCCACTACCTCTCAATCCAATATGAAAGCTCAACATAGCAGTGTTGACCTACCTTTAACCAGAGCCTGTCTAAAATAATCTATTCCAGTCATGATACAATCTGCTTCAATTATCAATGATTACAGTTTTGTCTTATCCATCATCACAAACTCCGAAAGTAGGGAGGCCAAGGCAGGTGCAGTAAATCAAGGAAGGCATTAGGATTTAGGACTCAAGTTTCTTCCATCTTACAGCTCCATCATTCTTTTTTTTTTTTTTAAGAGACAGGGTCTTACTCTGTCATCCAGGCTGAAGTGCAGTGGCATAATCATAGCTCACTGCAGCTTCAAACTCCTGGGCTCAAATGATCCCCCTGCTTCAGCCTCCTGAGTAGCTGGGACTATAGGTACATGCAACCATGCCCAGCCAATTTTATTTATTTATTTTTAGAGATAGGGTCTCTCTCTGTTTCCCAGTCTGGTCTACAACTACTGGCCTCAAGAAATTTTCCTACCTCAGCCTCCCAAAGCTCTGGAATTACAGGCATGAGCCACCATGCCCAGCCAGCTCCCCCATTCTTAACACGCAGCTTTATTCTTGAGGATGGTAGGATGACAGCTGCATCTCTAAACATGATATATGATCAAGCAGGAAGAAAATAGCCAAGGGAAGAGCAAAGAGTCTCTGCTATAGGAATTGTGTTTTTGATGGGATGGGAAGCTCTCAGCTATGACCAACCATAGCTTTGGAAGTCTGGGAAACCAGGTCTTGCTTGTGTTTCTTAACTGGACATAATACCGCACCAAACAAAATCAGAATTCTGCTAGAAAGAAGAGTAGAACAGATGTTAGGTAAGTAACTAGCGGCATCAGCTATAAACTTCCTTTTTTATAACTTCAGAAGGAGATTTGTACTAACATCTAAAGCTGTTCTGCCCATTACAGTAGCCAATAGCCACAGGTAGCCATTTCAGTGAAAATTAAATTTAAAATTTAGTTCCTCAGTCACACTAGCCACATTCAGGTGCTCAGTAGCCACATATGGCTAGTGGCTACCACACTGGATAGTACTGGTCCAGAGCCTCTTTCCAGGAAATGAATGCCCTGTGTCTTCTATATTTTACACATTTCAGTTCAAGGACATTTTCTTTGCCTTTGTCTTCAATGGAAAAAAATAGCAAGTCACCATTCTTTATGTAAAAGTACTTCAAGATCGTTGCATCACTGCTGGATGCACCCCTTGTCTTAATTTAGTTTCTTCCAAAAGCTGAGGCTAAGAAAAACTTAAGTGCAGGTAGTTTATACGGGAGGTGCCCCATCATCACCATAAAACCTCAAACAAACAGAATTTAGGAGTGAAAGAATGGAGACTGGGAGATTGGAAAAAGGAAAATTCTGTAAAAGTGGATTATTAAGGTCACTACTACAGATAGTGAGGGCTCAACTCCTCCTGAACCTCTGAGAAACATTAAAAATGCCTCCTAAAATCATCATCCAAAATACAGAAGGCTGGAGCCTATGTGCACTAGCTCCCACACCCCATTGGTTTAGGGCTGCCGCTGGGGTATCAACTTCCCTCCCCCTCTTCTGCCTCTACTGGCTGAATGAGCCCCCATGTCTTTGAAGAAATCTATCAGGTACAAAAGTAGGTGGATACCTGCCTATAGCATAAGGTCAGCGTGCACAGCACCATTCATCAAAGCTATGGCTGATATCAGGGAAGGATCTAGGAGACGAGACATGGCAAACCAAGATCTTATGCTGCATCCCTCTATCCTCTTCATCAATGATCAATTTTTAAGCTTATTTTCCTTTGTAAAGGATTTTGGTCCCACTCAATGACAGTCAGTTGAGGAGCTCATGAGTTCACCAATAGACATGCAGTCATTGTTAGCTATGATTATTCTTTGTACTGTTCTCTTTCTCTGCCATGAATAGGATTAAGAGCTTAACTCATTAGACAGTTTAAACAATAAAAAGGAAGCCACTGAATTGGTATCCCTTACAAAATATATTTTTTATCGATATGTTTGGGGAATTAGAGGGAGTTTTCCTGTAGGAACAGCAAGCACCTCTCAGATCCACACATTTGCCCTGATGCTGCCTCAAAGCTGACAGCCAGTGCTGGGCTGTGATATGACGGACTCCAGGCATGGATCCTCTTCAAAAATGTATCTTCCCCGTCCGCTCCCCCACCCCACCGTCCATCTGCCTCAGCCTGGAAGTCCACCATTAGAGAGCTACACTCTGGGGTTAAGGCTTTGCATCCCCAGAACATTCTGTTAAAACCAACTATTGCAAGAGAAGAAGGTACACACTAAGCCCACGTCTGTCATCACTGAATGGAACTGGTTTAACATATGGCTTTATAATACAACAGTTGGGAGAGGGCACTGAAGAGCCAAGTTTATGGTGAGGAACTTGATCATGAACCTTGGCAGAAGGCAGTAGAAGTCACAGCGCTGCCTGAGAAGGAAAGCTCCCCACCTCCAAACTCCCACCTTCCCTACCTCCACCTAGAGACGGAGCACTGATAGAGGACACCAGAGGCTAAGTTTCATTATTTTGCTTTCAACCAAGAATGGCCTTGGGTAAAGTTGGTTTATTCATTCATTAAATACTGATGGAGCATCTACAAAGTGTCAAACCCAGTGCTAAACTCCAGAGACACAGTGATCATGAGAAACAGACATGGTCCACACCTCAAAGAGCCTGCAGTTCTAACAGGAGGACAGTAAGAAATCAAGTAAAGAAATAAGTGCAAAGTCTAATAAGTGGCACAAGAGAAAAGAACGGTGTGATCTGCTCTCTAAGGAAATGATACTTAAACAGAGGCCCAAAAGATGGGGTGAGGAGAAGAAAGAACATCCCAGGGAAAAAGGAGTTTATCTAAAGAGCATATGGATCTAGGAGGAGATCTGTGAGAGCAGTGTAGTGGGCAGAATGGGTTTGGGAAGAAAGACAGTGGCTAGGACACATATGACCTCACCACAATCCATATCTCTTATTTCACGATTCTAGAACACAATGCCACAATGCCAGAATCATTTGTACTTCTATAAGTGCAAATGTACCCTCTCTTCTAAAAATAATAACAATAACTAATGTTGTATGACTCATATCCTGTGTGACTCACGAAGGGCTTTTACCCTAGCATTTATTTACTATCATCATATTATTAAATATCAAAATAATATCATTTATGGGCAATGCTAGAAACTTTAGGTGGATTATCTCAGTTAATTCTCAACACAACGCTTTATAGCCAGAATCAGTACACCTCATTTTACAGACAAGAAACACAAACCAAAAGTAGGTTAAGGATTGACCCCAAAGTTGCACAGCTCATTACCTAGGGTCATCTGATTCTAAAATCCAGGCTCTAGATCAGGGATTGGCAAACTACAGCCCCTGGGCCAAATACTGCCCACTATCTGTTTCTGTAAATAAAGTTTTTTGGAACACATTCATGCCCATTCATTTACGTATTGCCTATGGCTACTTGAGTACTGTAGTTGCGGCAGAGACCTTATGGCCCACAAAGCCTAAATACTTACTATCCAGCCATTTATAGAACAAGTTTGCTGACCTCTGCTCTAGACAGGACAGGATCTTTTATGCATAAATTTTTGGAATTATCTAGAGATACATCCCCTGAAATTACAAGTGTCCTTGTTTACCTGTGTATTTTTTTTCTGAGGGGAGGGTCTGCGGCTTTCATCAAATGCTCAAAAAAAAAAAAAAGAAAAAAAAAAAGATTTTTTAGCAGGATTTTCAGCGGTGGGAAGGGGGAGAAGGCTGAAGCAGCATTTTACCTCCCTGGGCAGGAGCTGACACTGAGCTGACACCGGCATTGTGTTTCTCAGATGACTCCGACCCATGGGAAAAAATGTTCTTTAACAGGAAAATTAGGAAATCAGGAAATCTTAGTCTGCTGGTGGAGGGAGGGTGACAGAAACAATTTCTCATATTATGTTTGACATTTAACTGTGCCTCACAAGGGGATCTTATCAGCTATGGACACACCTGTGATGTGTGAGTGCTCTAAACCAGAGAGGCCTAATATGCACCTGGTCAGGTGTCTCTGTGTCCTGTAAAATGAAAACTATACTGGCAACTGGTGTGGCTATGGACGTCTGTGTCACGTTTGTAAAGGAAATCCTGAATAAAACTACAGGCCATTTTCTGGGACAAAGTCTCACCCTCAGCCACTGCCAAGTGTCACCAACTGGGATTCTGACCCAGCCTTCTGCCATCGCCGGTGAACTGGAGATGGGCGAGTGGAGGGTCATCTCTAGGATGCCAGGCCTCCTCTGGTCAACCTGATCCTAAAGGCAACAGGAGCCTGGCTCTTACTTAAAGCAGGTTCATCTGCAGCCTGGGGCCAAGATCTGAGGGCAGGGTAGGGTGGAAGTGCGTTTGAATCGGTGCTTTTAGAAAAGATTCCCAGTGATTGATAAAGTTTCTGCACCAGCAGAGTTCAGTGTCCCATGAAGCTAGAATCTAGCCTTTCTAGGCCTCAGTTAACTTGACCTTCATTCTAGAAGTAGCTAAGAAATCAGAAAAGTCTGTACACTTGTGAAGGAGAAAAGAATGCAGATCTTTCTCGTGTCCCCTTTATGCTTTTTGAATTGATTACCATGTGAACGTATTACCTGTTCAAAAAGTTTAAAAATCAAATATTTTAAAATTTTTTCTTTTTTTTTTTTTTGAGACAGAGTCTTGCTATGTTGCCCAGGCTAGAGTGCCGTGGCATCAGCCTAGCTCACAGCAACCTCAAACTCCGAGGCTCAAGCAATCCTTCTGCCTCAGCCTCCCGAGTAGCTGGGAGTACCAAGCATGCACCACCATGCCCAGCTAATTTTTTGTTTCAGTTTTAGTTGACTGGCTAATTTTTTATATTTTTAGTAGAGACAGGGTCTCTCTCTTGCTCAGGCTGGTCTCGAACTCCTGAGCTCAAGCAATCCTCCCTCCTCCCAGAGCTAGGATTACAGGTGTGAGCCACCGCACCTGGCCTTAAAAAGTTTTCTTAGCCTGCATTTATCAGTTGGGTTTACAACTGATCCTCTAAGGAAAAGCGTGAGAAGAGAGCCTGTACCTCTCCCTCCACTCCGAGGCATGCCCTGCCTAATCCCCTTCACCCCTCCAGTTCCAGCAGCCCAGCTGGAGCACCCTTTCTCAGTCCTTCCTGACACTGTTCCTGATCCTTCTAGAAGGTGAGAGCGCCCTCCTCCACAACATCCTGGGGCAATGATCACAAACTGCCTTGCTTTGTTGTTACCTCTCAGTTCTCCTGGTCCCAGTTAAATGATAAATACCTGAACTCATATTTCTGTGTGACAACTCTTAAATGTCTAACTGTGCTTTGTCTGCAACAGACACTCCACGGGTATTTTGAAGAATTTCACATTGTTTTAGAATTGGAGTGAAATCTTCTAATCCAAACTCTGACCCAGTGCAGACTTCCCTTAGACTGACACGTGGGTAAGGGCTATTGGTTAACTGAGAGATTAAAAATATCTAGAGGCACAGGAGTTCATTCTTTTAAGGGTATCTGGCAGTAATTATACCTACAGTTGATTTTTTAAAATTATAAGCATATTTATTAAAAATTCAAACAATAGGCTGGGCACGGTGAATCACATTTGTAATACCAGCACTTTGGGAGGCCAAAGGGAGAGGAAACTTGAGCCCAGGAGTTTGAGACTAACCTGGGCAACAAAGTAAGACTGCATCACTACAAAAAATTTAAAAATTAGTCAGATGTGGTGGGGTCTGCCTGTCATCCCCGCTACTTGAGAGGCTCAGGTGGGAGGATCTCTTGAACCTAGCAGTTCAAGGTAGTGAGCTATGATGAGGCCACTGCACCATAGTCTGGTGACAGAGCAAGACCCTGTCTTTTAATAACAAACAAACAAAAAGAGATATATGAAATAAAAAGTAAAAGCCCTCCATCTCCTGTCCTCAGCGCACCTGTTCTTGATGTGATGTTATACCTCACTGTGCCTGTAGTAGTCAGCTAGGGCTGCCTTAACGTATCACAGAGTGGGTGGCTTTAAATAACAAAAATTTATTGTCTCACAGTTCTGGATGCTAGAAGTCTGAGATCAAGGTGTCAGCTGGGTTGATTTCTTCTGAAGCTATGAGAGAAAGTCTGAGATGTTCCAATGCTTTCATCCTTGTGATGGCCAGCAATCCTCGATATTCCTTGGCCTGTGGCAGCATAACTGCAATCTTCACATGGCATTTTTCCTGTGTGTATGTCTCTGTGTCCAAATTTTCCCTTTTTTATAAAGATCCCAGCTGTATTGGATTAGGGTCCAACCTAATCACCTCATCTTAACTTGACTACATCCGCAATGACCCCATTTCCAAATAAAGTCACATTCTGAGGTGCTGGGGTACATAGGGGGTACTCTAAGGTACATATGAATTTTTGGAGGATACAGTTCCACTCATAAAAGTACCCATACCTCAAATTTCTCATCTAGACAAGGAGAGAAGCATAGCCCTTGGTTCCATGCTGTGAAATTTGAGAATGATTTCTTGGACCAAAAAATAAAAAATAAAAAAATAAAAACAGAATCATGTTTACCTCCTGTGAGGGAAATAAAATTAATGTTTATTTGGCATCCCTCATGGTCCTTTGACTTTGCAAATGTAATCTCTTTAATCTTTACAACCACCCACATATCCTTGGCTTCGAAGACTGTCTCATCCATTGCCGTGTCCTCACTGCCTGGCTCAGAGCCTGGTACTGCAACAGTCATATAATAATTATTTGTAGAATCAATGAACTCTGTGGGGGTAGATATTATTTCACCCACTTTAAAGATGAAGAAGCTGATTCCAAGATAGTCTTGTGGCCCAAAGTCAATGGCTGGTAAGTAAGCTGTAGTCTTAGGACTCAAACCCATGCCTACTTTTCTTCAAACCTCTTGTCCTTTCCATTAAAACTTAAACCAGAGGCCGGGCGCAGTGGCTCTCTCCTGTAATCCTTGCACTTTGGGAGGCCGAGGCGGGTGGATCACTCAAGTTCAGGAGTTCGAAACCAGCCTGAGCAAAAGCGAGACCCCGTCTCTACTAAAAATAGAAAAAAATTAATTGTCCAACTAAAAATATATAGAAAAAATTAGCCGGGCATGGTGGCGCATGTCTGTAGTCCCAGCTACTCGGGAGGCTGTGGCAGAAGGATCGCTTGAGCCCAGGAGTTTGAGATTGCTGTGAGCTATGCTGACGCCACGGCACGCTAGCCCGGGCAACAGAGTGAGACTCTGTCTCAAAAAACAAACAAACAAACTTAAACCAGTGGTTCACAAAGTGTGGTCCCAGGACTGGTGGCACCACCTGCAGCAGGAGAACCTGGGAACTTGCTAGAAATTTGCATTCTTAGCCTCCTTCATTGACCCACTGGATCAGAACTTCTGGGGTGGGGTCTAGCAACCTGGGTTTCAGCAAGCCCTCGGGGTGGTGCTGATATCCACGGTACAGAGCTGTACCAAACCAGGAAGCTGCCTAGGAAAAGTCAAGAGTGGGGGTGAAGTTAAAGATTGGCTTGGTTGTTTGTTTTGAGTCACCTCAAAAGAGTTGCAAGATGTCCAGAAATCTTATCTCCTCCTCAACCACTGTTGCCAGTTTTTACGCTGGAAACTTATACTATCCCACTATTTTTAAAAGGGAGGGAAGAGAAAGAGAAAAGTGCTGGGAGGTAATTACTTAAATCTGAATTCTTTCTTCAAGTTTCTTCCCTCTGCTGGAAATGATGAGTCCTCCTGGGGGCCAGCCCCAGTGAGAATTCCCAAGTTCAGCTTCAGCTTTCCCACCTAGAAGAGAACTGGCATCTTCTCCAGGATAAGACTGGCAAGATGCTTTGAAGGCTGCCAGAAGGCTTCAAAGTTGTAATGATGAAGGTGAAACCAACCCAGCTTCACAGAGCTTCATCATCCAACCAGGAAAGAAATGATAAGAGCAGCAGGTGCAGCAGCCCGAGCAGCTGGCGTTTCTTATCAGTAAGCCAACAGGAGACCATCATAAAAGCTGGCTGTTCGCTGGACAGATGTTCCTTTTTACATTACACAGAGGGCCGGGACTAACCTTCGTAGGAATAACTTGGTTTCTGAAGGAAGCTAATTTTCTTCTTGGGGGTCTTGGTGGCAGAAGAGGGTGGCAGCCAGACACCAGCTGGAGGCCCAGAGACCTGTGAGGTCGAGGCCTGTGCTGTGCGTGGCCCAAACCGGGGTTCCACCACTGGGCTCCGACTGGAGAAGGTTAGGAGGCTTTGCAGAGTAAAATCTGAAAACCCTGAAGCAGGAGGAAGGCAGGCGGCTGAGTCGCCTGCAATGTTTCCCTTGGGAAACTGTGATACTGACCGCTGTGAAAAGGGGAGGGGGTGTTCGCAGGAGGGGATCCGGAGAAAAAAAATGAGACCTAACTAAATCAGAACGCTCAACTGCAAGCCATTTGCCTAAATTCATTTTCTCAGGCGGCTTCTGCTACAAGGTATTATAGAAAAGGAAATGCTCATTTTTGAGTTACTAAAACTGATAACAGCGCTCCTCTGCCTCCTCCCACTTCCTCCCACCCCCCACCAGACGCCTGACAGTTCCCCGGGCCAGCCTGGAGCAACATCACTGGGAACAGGAGTTCGCATTAGCACCTCATGCTCTGCCAAAGCAGAAATGGCCTGGGTCCAAGAGTGAAATTTGGTGGAAGAAATTAAGGCAGAATGCCTTTCTCCCTAATTTTCAGGAAGTCCTCAGATGATCGTTCCGCTATTTCACAGTCACAGGAGGAAACAGGACAAATCTTGCCACTTCTCCATGTTTATAATTACTGATAAACAAGCCATCTCTTCTTTCCCTCCCACTCTGAGCAGCGCCAACCTCTATAATTTCTATAATTTCTGTTGTTTAAAGCCACCTGCTTTTTTTTTAGCCGTCAGCCCTAGCCGACTAATACAGGCACTGTGAGGTATAACATCTCATTATGAACAGGTGTGCTGAGGAAAGGTGATAGAGGACTTTTATTTCACACATCTCTTTATTTTTATTTTCTTATTTTTCGAGACAGAGTCTCACTCTGTTGCCTGGGCTAGAGTGCCATGCCATCAGCCTAGCTCACGGCAACCTCAAACTCCTGGGCTCAGATGATCCTCCTGCCTCAGCCTCCCGAGTAGCTGGGACTACAGGCATGTGCCACCATGCCCGGCTAATTTGTTTTTCTAGATATATTTTTAGTTGGCCACTGAATTTCTTTCTATTTTTAGTAGAGATGGGGTCTCGCTCTTGCTCAGGCTGGTCTCGAACTCCTGAGCTCAAAGAATCCGCCCGCCTTGGCCTCCCAGAGTGCTGGGATTACAGGCATGAGCCACCACGTCCAGCCTTTATTTTATTTTTTTATTGACAGGGTTTTGCTCTGTCAACTATTACTGTATTAATACTATCTATGCTGGAGTGCATAGATAGTAATTAAACATCATATCCCCTGCTAGTCCCATTTGAGACAAAAGGAAATTACCCTGGCTTAAAAAATAGGATATATTCCATTTCTGCTTCATATATATGTGTGTGTATATATATGTGCATATACATATATGGTAGAGAAATAATAATCTCTGGTTCCATAATAATCTCTATAGATATGGAACATAATTTCCACAGCTACTACAGAATCTCAGTAACCATGGTAACTAATCAGCAAATTGCTCTGCGAAGTCTTCCTCTAATGTTCCTAATCTTTTCCATTCTCATGCCATACCCGCCCATCAGTACATCTTTCTGTTGCATCTGCCTGCTAAATGATTTTCCCATGTGTTTCCCTCATGGACTCTGAGCACTGCATGTTCTATAATGTTTTTGTCTTTTACCTTGGATACCAGGAAGCTCTGGGTCAAGTTTCCCGTCCATTTGCTTATATAGCATTCATATATTTATTTAATGATTCTTTCTGCATTTGTCTTTCTAAGTTGTATTTTTCCTATCATTACTTTTATTTTACATTTGCATTTTACTATTTTGATGAAAGTATTTCCTGGAAAATGAAGTCCTTATAGGTAGAGGCACTATTAATTAACTAATTTTTTTTTTTTTTTTTGAGACAGAGTCTCACTCTGTTGCCCAGGCTAGAGTGAGTGCTGTGGCGTCAGCCTAGCTCACAGCAACCTCAAACTCCTGGGCTCAAGCAATCCTCCTGCCTCAGCCTCCCAAGTAGCTGGGACTACAGGCACGCGCCACCATGCCCGGCTAATTTTTTCTATATATTTTTAGTTGGCCAATTAATTTCTTCCTATTTATAGTAGAGACGAGGTCTCGCTCTTGCTCAGGCTGGTTTCAAACTCCTGACCTTGAGTGATCTGCCTACCTCGGCCTCCCAGAGTGCTAGGATTACAGGCGCGCCCAGCCTAATTAACTAATTAATTAGGACCATTCGGTAGTTGGATCCTTGCCTTGCTCTCCCACCTCATATCTAACCACATTCTCCTTCCCTCCTTATCTGCTCCTCCCACTACATTGACCTTCTTTGAGTTCTCTGTACTTATCTCAGGGCCTTTGCACGTGCTGATTCTTACCCTCTCAGGGTTTATTGCTTCTGGACATACGTCAGACCTCATCTCTGTTGTCACTGCCCTGAGAAGAGTTCCCTGAACTTCCTGCTTAAATCAAATTCCCTAATAAGTGCTTTCATCGCACCCTGTATCTTTCTTTGTAACACTGTCCAAGTTATAATTTTATCTTTGTGATGATTTGATTAATACATATGTCTCCCACGAGGCTATAAGCTCTCTTTAAACAATGCTTGGTGGGTATGCAATAAATTTTGAATACATGAATGAATGAATGAGTTCATACATATATACACGTAAGTTTTTCTGGCTCCAGTTGTTTCTGTTCTCCAAAACATATATCCAAGCATGTCACTCCCCTGCTCAGAAAACACAAGTCATTCTCCAGTGTGTTCAGAATCAAGTCCAACCTTTCTCTTTACCACAGTTCCTAAGAGTCTCCAAAACTGGCCTCGAACCACTTTCCCATTCCTTTTCTCCCCATTCCACTCAAGAAACCCTGGACAACCTGACATTCTCCCATATAAGTCCTGCACATTCCCAACTCCTAGCCCAGAATGTCCCCCCTCAATGACCTGCCCAAGAGCTACACTATACCAGGGGGTGGGCTAAGATTTGTATGCTGCCCTAGGCCCTCAAATACCACCGACCCCTTCCTTAATATCTTCAATTTCCCTCTTATAGTTGCAAACCCAAAGCCCTGTTTATATTCACTTTCATCTCTTATACAAGTACATTATATTTATGGATATATTTCCTTTATCCCCCACTAAACTATAAACTCCTTGAGGGCAAGCACTGGACTAATTCATTCCAAATTCCCAGCTTCAAGCACAGTGTCTGGAACATTATGAGTGCTCACAATTATTACTGTATTAATAAATAATAATAACATGTAGATTTAGGAATATCAAATTTAGGAAACTAGTCCAACATCTCAAGGAATAGATGATTTAATCATGTGCTGTGGTGTGGTAGTTTTAAAATATGTCCACAGATTCTTTGATATGCCTTCCTTCAAGAGGAAGATAGAGCTTGATTCTCCTCCCTGAGAATGTGGGCTAGACTAGTGAACTTCTGGGCTCAAGAGATTCTCCCACCTCAGCCTCCAAGTAGCTGGGACTACAGTCACATGCTACTGGGCCCAGCCAATAAATGTTTATTATTTTAAGACACTAAGTTTTAAGATAACTGTTACAAAGTAACAGATAACTAATATATGTGGTTATCCATTTAGAAAAAGATTATAGTTTATATTTTCTCTTTTGGAGTTGGGGTCTCGCTGGGTTGCCCAGGCTGGAGTGCAGTGGCACAATCATAGCTCACTGTAGCCTTGAACTCCTCAGCTCAAATGATCCTCCTGCCTCAGCCTCCTGAGTAGCTAGGAATACAAACACATGCTACTGTGCCCAGCCTCTAAATGTTCGTTATTTTAATCTTCTAAGCTTTAGGATAATTTGTTACAAAGCAATGGAATAATAAATATATGTGGTTATCCATTCAGAAAAAGATTATAGTTTTTAATTCCCATTGGGCCAAAGGAGATTTCTGTCTCATTAATAGCTGATTTTACAAGGTTAATAACTCTATTACAGTTAAAATATTGATATGCTATTCTCCCCACCTAATAAGATTTTTCAGTTATCTAAAGTCTACTAAAGTAATTCTTACTTCTTCTGTGAAGCTTTCCTTAACCACTCTAGCCCACACAAATAGTTTTTCTCTCCTCATTGGCATTTTGCACTTGATAACCATAACAGCTTCCACTTACTGAGTGCATACCATGCCAGTGTCCTGGGTTGAACAGTGTCCCTCCAAAATTCATGCCTACCCAGGACCTCAGAATGTAGCCTTATTCGGAGACAGTGTCCTTGCAGATGTAATTAGTTAAGATGAGGTCATATTGGATTAGGATGGGCCCTAATTTCAATGACTGGTATCCTTAGGCTACGTGAAGACACAGGAGACACACGGGAAAAGTGCCATGTCACAAAAGAGGCAGAGGTTGGAATGATGCAGCTGCTAGCCAAGGAACACCAAGGATTGCTGGCAACCACCGGAAGCTGGGAAGAGGCAAGGGAGAATTCTTTCCTAGAGCCTTCAAGGAGAGCACAGCCCTGCAAATACTTTTATTTCAGACTTCTGGTCTCCAAATCTGTGAGAAAATCAATTTCAGTTGTTTTAAGCCACCCAGTTTGTGGTACTTTGTTATGGCAGTCCTAGGAAACTAATATGACTGGTGCATGTCTTATTTCTCCTTTCTAATTTTCACAGCAGTCCTTCAAATCAAATATGATTAACTCCTTTGGTAAATGAGACGCTGAGATTCAGCAGTTTGCCTAAGTCTCACAGCCGGTGCAGCTTCACCTGGGATGTGAACTGGTCCCCAGAGCCTGTCCACTGCTCCTTCCTAACTGGCCTCATTCCATCATGCACTTGATCTCTATCTGTAACTACTTGTAACTGCTTGTTCCCTTAAGGCTGTATGTTCCATCAGTGCTGGTTTTATATCAGGTAGTTCTTCTATGTCTCTTTCAGTCCACTATGTTTAATAAATACTTGGTGAAGGGATTGTTTTAAATTTCAGGGGATTAAATATTAAATATTAAAAGTACAAGAAGAAAAATAACTATTTGGTAGGAAAAAACATGACAACAACCCAGGATCTCTAGATGGAATCTGTCATTGATATTTTCAAATTGTAAAATATTCTGATGATACCTCTTCACCGGAACAAAGTACCAAAATGGACAGTATTTGTCAATATTCCTAAAAGGAATAAAAACCAGAAAGGTTATAGGGTGGAGGAAATGAGTGTCAGAAATAATGGGGCCATCAGGTGACCAGTTATGCTGCTTAATTGGTAAATGTGAAGCTTCTTGTGACAATGGCAAAGACATTTCTTTCCCTGCATCAGATATTTGGATTCTAAAAGCTGTCCAGGGTTCACATAATCCCTTCCTCTCAGTTGAGGATAATGGGCATCTGTAGGATTTTTAAAGGCATTTCAGTTACAGAATGCTCACAATTTCTTCAAGACTCCTTTCTAGTGTCTAACAACCTTCTATGTGTTATAGCAATTCACAGTGTCTTAGGAAAAATATTGTACTTTCTTATACTTAGTACAGTGACCACTAGATGTTAATCCTATATTACCTTCTTAAATGCATCCCAGAATGAGCTATACAGATAGATTTCCTTGAAAGGTGGCCTTACTAATAACCTATCTAACAGAGAAAAATAAACCATCAAACAGAAAGTAAGGGAAATAAACTCACAATACATGATTGCCCCTTTGAAAGGAAAACTCACAACACAACTACCCCCTTTGTTTTGTTTAATTAAAACACCTGTGGCCTAACTCATTATCTAAGAGTTTCATTTTCTCAACCTTGAAGAGCCCTAAGCAGACAGCAGGTGTGCGAACTTTCTGCCTCAGTTCCTCCCAGGACCAGATTCCAAGGACTCTGATAAGTAGGCCTCACAGAGAAAAAAGAAAAAAGAAAGAACACCTGCAACAGCTTCACTGCCGCTTCTGTCATCAGTCTGCTGAAGCAAAGGGGAAAAAAGCCATTTTTACCCTTTAAAAACTCCAAGCAACTTTTCCTCAACGCCCAGAACTTCCTTCCTTCCTCTGTGTGCCATGGCCAGTCCCTCCTTTTCTCTCTCTCTATCTCTTTCTTTCTCAGAAAAATAAATAAACTTTTTACTACTTTATATCTAACCTCTGCATGAGAAATCTTTCTCCACCTGCGGCATGAACACCTAGTGACCTTTCCACCCTTTTACTCCTTAAATGTTCAGCGTTCAGGTTCTCCGTCCAACCAAGCCTTTAAGAAACTGATGATTCCTCTTATTTTATAAGCTGGGAAATTGAGCTCTATAGAGACAATATCCTTGGTCTTGGGCAACAGGGAATAAATTTGCAGACTCTCCAAAGAGCCTGTCTCAAATCTAGGCTCTGATCTCAAATCTAAGGTAGAAAATTTGAAGCATGTGAAATCTAGAAAGGGAGGTAGTAACAAGTTTTAGCTTAAAATATTCAAGAATTGCTTAACAATTAGAAATGTTTAGGCCAGGCACAGTGGCTCCAGCCTGTGATGCTAGTACTTTGGAAGGCCGGGACAGGCTAAGACTTGGGGCCAGGAGTTTGAGACCAGCCTGGGCAACATAGTAAGAATCTGTATCTATAAAAACAGTTTGTAAATTAGCTGGGCATGGTGGCACACATCTGTAGTCCCAGCTACCTGGGAGGCTGAGGCAAGAGGATTGCTTGAACCCAGTAATTCAAGGTTGCAGTGAACTATGATCACACCACTGCACTCCAGCCTGGGCAACAGTGTGAGACCCTGTCTTTCTCTAAAAAAAAAGTTCAAAAAGATAATACTTTTTATACCTTTTTACCCCAATGGCATGGATTTCCTTTAGAATAGTGAGCTTCTCATTACCAGAAAGGTTCAGGCCCAGAAGAGGATAAGGGTCCATCCAGGTATTATAGGGGGCTGGCAAGGATGCCTTGGGACTGGGTGGCCACTAAGATCTACCCTAACACCAGCATTTCATGAAGTCACAATTTTGTATCTAGATGACACTCTCCAGAGTGAACAACCCTCTTGATCTCTGTGGGCCTCAGTTTCTGCATGTAAAAAAAATTAAGATTTTAATAGGAATGGGATTATATATCAGTGACTTTTTAAAAAAGCTTAGACTTTTAAGTTATCTAAAAATTAAAAGGATGTCCCTCTACCAGAGAAGCTCCTGGAAGTCTATGTGCATGCTTCAGTGGTACAACCTTTACCTGCTCATACTCATGCATGTCCACTCCCTTCAGTTACTCATCATCTCACTAAATGAAAATGTCTAAGCAATTAACTGCATTAAAGACAATCAAGTGCGCTGGCTCTGATTACACGTTCCCCTGAAATCTTGCAGGAATCTATCTATACATTGGTAAAACTAGCTGGTGAATACAAGAATTAGGGATAGCCTTTTAGATGATCCAGGACTAAAAGAACTTTACATGTCCTTTAAAAAATCTGCCTTTTTCTTTTTTCATAGTTCTTTTTTTAATCTGACTTTCTGTTAGCCTGTTACTTACTTTATATTTGAGCACAGCCCCTTCTTTTCTTTTACAGATGATTTCCACAGCTGTATTAATATTTTTTTTTTTTTTGAGACAGAGTCTCACTCTGTTACCTAGGCTAGAGTGCTGTAGTGTCAGCCTAGCTCACAGCAACCTCAAACTCCTGGGCTCAAGCAATCCTTCTGCCTCAGCCTCACCAGTAGCTGGGACTACAGGCATGCGCCACCATGCCCGGCTAAATTTTTCTATATATATTTTTAGTTGTCTAGCTAATTTCTTTCTGTTTTTAGTAGAGTCAGGGTCTCAGTCTTGCTCAGGCTGGTCTCGCACTCCTGAGTTCAAGCAATCCACCCACCTCTGCCTCCCAGAGTGCTAGGATTACAGGTGTGAGCCACCGTGCCCCACCTGTATTAATATTTGTAAATGAAGGCTCTAGCACTACTCTTTTCAATTTTTTTACAAGGAAAATGAGTTGATCCATTAATTCACAATTTTATTGAGCATCTAACTGAGGGCTTCACATGCCTGACTTTTCCCAAATGCTATTCTGAGCCAGGACCATTGTTAGGAGAATTTGAACAAAGCCAGGTCAGATATAATGACTCTCTCTATATCTTTTTTCTTAGTGGCTTACTAGCCACTCTATTTTCATGTGATTGGGGTTGGAGGTTGAAGTAATCAATTTCAAGCAGAAAATTAGCCAATTTCTCTTTTCCTTTATTGTTCTGCATAGGTTTAAAAAAAGGGATATTCCAATTAACATGCAGGATTTTTACAATTAAAGTCCAGTTTTTTTGCCTTTCATTTTTTATCAGCAGTAAGATTCAGGTTTAGAAAACCACATTCTAGGCCTATGAAACTCAATTTATGTATTTTTTCATTCTGTATCATTTTATGGGTATTTTTTACTTTTTATTTTTTATTTGTTTTTGAGACAAGAGTCTCGCTCTGTTGCCTGGGCTAGAGTGAGTGCCGTGGCGTCAGCCTAGCTCACAGCAACCTCAAACTCCTGGGTTCAAGCAATCCTTCTGCCTCAGCCTCCCAAGTAGCTGGGACTACAGGCATGTGCCACCATGCCTGGCTAATTTTTTCTATATATTTTTAGTTGGCCAATTAATGTCTTTCAATTTTTAGTAGAGACGGGGGTCTCACTGTTGCTCAGGCT
>CAUYRT010105259.1:0-17440 GCA_963574885.1 Lepilemur ruficaudatus | reverse complement strand
AACCTCAAACTCCTGGGCTCAAGCAATCCTTCTGCCTCAGCCTCCCAAGTAGCTGGGACTACAGGCATGCACCACCATGCCCGGCTAATTTTTTCTATATATTTTTAGTTGTCCAATTAATTTCTTTCTATTTTTAGTAGACACGGGGTCTCGCTCTTGCTCAGGCTGGTTTCGAACTCCTGACCTTGAGCAATCCGCCCACCTCGGCCTCCCAGAGTGCTAGGATTACAGGCGTGAGCCACCACGCCCGGCCCAAAATTTTCAAATTAGCGAAACCACAGACTGCTCCTATAGCTCCAGCCTGCTATTACCCTGTGCCTGGTTGCAGTTCTCTGTGTGGTCCTGCCTGGAAGACTTCTCTCCTTTGGAGCTTTAAGTTAAATAACAAAGAGTTCTGCCTTTCGTCTACGCAAGTGTCCTTGTGTTGTGTCCCACCATCAAAAGAACCTTTAAATATTAAGACCATTGGCCCAGCAAGCAGGGTGGCGTGGTCATGACTGTTCGCTGCTCTTAGCTCCATGGGGAGACTTCTCTTGGCTTTCCTACTTGGTTCCAAACCACAAGCAGAGTGGCTTGGGCGTTAGCCTTGCTGCTTGCTGCTAAGTCAGCCGGTGGTGGCCACTTTTCTCCTTACCTGGATTTCCTTGGCATCGGAATGTTCACGAGGAACAGTATTAACTGACTAAACTCTGGGCTAGGTGGGGGCCCACCTTAGGGCAGTGGGAGGGATAGGCCGCTGGAACTGTGTGCTCCAGGCTCCAGCATTGCAGTGTTTCCTGTCACCCCCCATGCTTGGCAGAGGCCTGTGCCAGAGGCCCTCACTTCATCAGTGTCACGTTTCTGTAGTGTTATTTAGGCCAGAACCCTGGTCTGTCTGTGCATTTTGGGTGACTCTGCAGAGGAGGCTGTTGGTGGGCTCCCTCATGGTGGAGGAATGGCACCTAGGTTTCATCCACATTGCTCGGGTCAGGGTACGGACTCAACCTGTCATCTTTGCTCATGCACACCTGGCTGCTATTGCTGGTGAACTTCATGCTTCCCAGACTCTGAAGGGTATCCTGGTTGCATCCTTGGAGACCAATGGCCCAATCCAAAGGGAGCC
Organism: Lepilemur ruficaudatus; assembly: GCA_963574885.1. NCBI lineage: Eukaryota > Metazoa > Chordata > Mammalia > Primates > Lepilemuridae > Lepilemur > Lepilemur ruficaudatus. The sequence continues at coordinate 16,338 of CAUYRT010105259.1, read as the reverse complement.
TCTGGTGCAAGGGGCCAAATATCTTATCCCTGCACTTCACCCCACCCCAACCCTAGAATACCTGCTTTTGTCACCCAATTGCTTAAGTAACAGTGTGCCTAGGCCTTAGTAGGTGCTGCTGCATATCAACACCAGCACCTACCAACGAGTATGGACTGATGCCTCAGACAAGGGCTCGCTGCATTGTTCCAAGGAGAGGCTCCTACAGTCTTAAGTCCACGCCCAGATCCCTGAGAGATGGCCTGGGAAGCCTTGGGAAAGCCTTGGAAGGAAAATCAGCTGCCATCGAGACAGCCCCAACCCCTTTCCCATAACCACCTAGGTTTGCACTGTGAGTTATCAGACAGAGACAGAAACTGGACTGGCTTCCCCCTGAAAAGAAAAAGCAGATCTCTAGCAGAGAGTGGTTTCCACCCACCAACCTCTGGGCTGTGGGGCCAGCATGCTGCTGCTGCGCCACTCTGCCTCTGTTGCAACGAAGAACCTAATTCTCGGGGTTAGAGGGAAAAATATCTATGGTACCCCTATGGCACACCAAAGGGCTTAATTCAAACCCAACTTAAGCCCAGGGTCTTTAAGCCCCACGACCATTGCCATGGGGAAGGTATCTAAGCCTAACGATACTGATCAGAGGCTCTCTGAGGAAAAAAATGTATAAACATGATCAGGCTAAAGAGACCCCCTGCCCTCAGTATATCCAGACAAAGGAAGGAAGGAGGGAAGGGACAAAGGAAGGAAGGAAACTGGATTGGGGGGGAATGAATGAATAAATTATTAAATTTATATAAGTTCTATAACTTGGCCCAATTAAAAATCCAAAATTTGCTAAAAGAATTTATTTTTGTATAACAAAAAGATAAGCCGAGTGGCGTATGTCTGTGGTCCCAGCTACTCAGAAGGCTAAGGCAGGAGGATCGCTTGAGCCCAGGAGTTGCATGCTATAGTGTGCTGTGCCTATCAAGTGTCCACACTAAGTTGGGCATCCATATGGTCACCTCCCGAGACTGGGGGACCACCAGTTTGCCTAAGGAGGAGTGAATGGACCAAGGGCAGACACAGCAAGTCAAAACTCCTGTGCTGATGTGTAGTGGGATCATGCCTGTGAATAGCTGCTGCACTCCAGCCTGCAGAGTGAGACTCCAACTCTAAAAAAAAAATTCGAAACACTAAAAAAAAAAAAATAAACAAAGGAAAAAGGGCACTGATTGGTTTTTGTGCCTCTACAACATAAATTCTGAATTAACTTTAACATTTACTAAAATACACCAATTGGCAAAGCTTCATGGACTTAATACTGGGGCTCAAATTACAGTGTTCACTGGGGATCTCACTAAATTTGAATATGGTACCCCAATAATCTTAGGAGAGTAAATAAGTATAAAATAAAGAAAAATAGGTATGCCTCACTTTAACTACAGCTTTGATTAAGTTTGCCATATTTCTACCATTAAAAAAAGACAAATTTTAAGGTGATAGATGTCCTAAATACACTGATTTGATCTTTAAAAAATGAAATGATTGTATTAAATTATCACATGTATCCTGAAAATACGTACATGTATATGTATCAATAAATAAAGATAAAATTAATTTTAAAAATTTCTGACAGAAATTCCCCTACAATATCTCATCATGAGCATAGATTCTCTGACACAATGAATAATAAATTAAAATTAGATTAAGTCTTTGGTACTTACAAATTGGCTTGACAAAGTGGGATCATGGACCCCTTGGTAATAAAATTAATACAGTCCAGTGTAAGTTAAAACAAGGCCTTCAAGAAAGGAAACTTATGTAAGACCTAATTAATGAATGAGGTGATTTTCCTCACTGCTTCTCCATTTGACAGCCCAATTTTGACAGTTCTTACACCTGGAAAGAATAAATAATGCCTCATCATGGATTACGGCATCCTTAAGGCTGTGGTCCCATCCATCAAGGCCCTACCAGGGTTTAAATGTCCCCTCCAAAACTCAGGTTGAAATTTAATGGCCATTGTGATGGTACTGGAAGGTGGGACCTTTAAGAGGTGGTTAGGTCATGAGGGCTGTGCCATCATGGATGCATTAACGCCATCATCTCAGGAGTGGGTTAGTTCTTGTGGGAGTGGGTCCTGATAAAAGGGTAAGTTTGGCTTCATTTCTATCACTGCCTCTTGAGCTCACTTCTGGCTTCCGCCAAGGGATGACCCTGGCCAGATGCTGGCACCTCTTGGATTTCTCAGCCACCAGAAACATAAGCCAAAGAAACTTCTACTTAGAAATTATCCAATCTCAGGTATTTTATCATAGCAGTAGAAAACAGGCTGAGACAGGTCCCTACATCTAATATCCAACATTACTGAAATTACTAACTCCATCAAATCAGAAGCTCATATTTTGCTATTAGGGATTCAACCGATACGTCTTATTCAGCACCTAGTCCCACAGCCTTTCAGCCGCAGTTTTCTTTCACCTTTCAAGGGACACAATACAACTTTACCAGGCTACCCGCAGGGTCCCTCAATAGCTTTGCCATCACACACAATCTTTGCAGACAAGGTCGTAACTGCGTTCGCCTTTCTCCAGCAGCTTGGTTAGGACATTACACTGATAACATCTTCCTCTGAGGACACTCATTTGACACACTCATTAAGGACATACATATCCAACATTTTGAAAGTTCTTTTGGGGTTCTGAAGGCGACACATTCCTCACTTACAAGTTTTACTTAATCTCACTGATGCTGCTACTTATAAATCAGCCCACCTTAAATGGGGCCCCTCCAAAGAAAGCCTCCGGAATCTGTCTAAATTAAAATCAGCAGACATTCCCATTAGTGCCTGCAGAGACTTCTTCACTGTACAAGTCTGAGCAACCTTCTGTCATGCCTCCTAGAGTCTCTGGACCACCTGTGATGGCCATAAATTGCCCATAGGCTTCTGATGTATTAATAGAAAACTATACTTCCTAGCCTCACACTGTACACCATTAAAGCAGAAATTGCTGGCCACACACTTGGATATCCTGGAAATAGAAGCTCTTACAGGCCCTAAGCCTGTGGCCCTCTGCATCCAGCTATCCATTATGCCTTGGGGGACCCTGAGCATGTGACCCTCATTACTGCCCATTATGCTTTGGGTCATGGGAACAGCACCCTACAAACTCAGCATGGCTCCTGATGCCTCCCTGATACAGGATGGAGCCAAACCTGGGCCCTCTGGCATATTCCATCTTCAGGAGAGGGGGGCCTCCCTTGTCCCCAGTCTTTTGCCAGATGTCACCCCTCCCTCAGACCCCTTGGTTACCTGGGGAGCCCCTTGGGATGAACTGAGTGACCAGCAACGGGAGTACATGGTCTGTGTAGACAGCATTACTACCTTCATAAGTGATGGGGCTCAGTGGAATGTAGCTGCTTTCCATCCCTTAACTAGGATGTCCCTGATAAAGGATGGGATCCAAAAGTTAGCACAATCGGCCAAATTTCAGGCTGTTATCTTAGCACGGATGTCTTGGTCTGCAAATGGCCCTACCTGCACGTTTTTACAAACTCTTAGGCTATTGTCTAAAAACTGTTCCCTTCTCTTCAGGGAAAAAACTCTAAGAATCTTTTGGGTATCTCTCAAAGATACCCAAATACAAATCAAAGTTACACATGTCTCTATATATGCTAAGGCCAAAATACAAGGCCTCACCAGACACTCCTTATCCCTTAAGAATTCCCAAAATTACCCATAGTAACCAAGGCACACATTTCACCTCTCAATAAACATAGTCTTGGGCTCTTGGAAAAGGCATTCAAAAGAACTTTCATCTGCTCAATAGGTCCCAAATAGCAGGTTTAATGAGACACAACAGTCTCTTCAAACAACTTTTTAAACTCCAGTTCGACAAATGGACCCCTAAACGGGTCTTGCTCTAGGCCTTAATCTCTCTTAATTTAAGGCCGCATAGACAACTCACACCTTATGCCAACCTTTAAAAAGCATTCCAAAGCTCTTTCATTTATTCAAAGGAGGATATGTCTCATCTCCATGTCTATGAAGACTCATTATATATGATGTCTTTTAATATAGTTTCCCTCTGCTTTATAGATTTTCAATTCCACCCCATCCATGAAGGCAGAAGGCCAGATCCGGGGTGCACACTCTCCTTGGACCTGCTCACCATAGATTGTCTCATGGGTCAGAAACCTGCCCATCTGGTATGTGACCCATTTGAGCCTGAATCTACACTACCCAAAAAACTTCCCACAGTATTGGAGTTATAAGGGGTAAATAATTAAACCACACTCTCCCTCTCATCCTCTCAAGGAAATAAAAGTTATTAATAGTTGTCCAAGCCAGGTGCGGTGGCTCACGCCTGTAATCCTAGCACTCTGGGAGGCCGAGGAGGGTGGATTGCTCAAAGTCAGGAGTTCGAAACCAGCCTGAGCAAGAGCGAGACCCTGTCTCTACTAAAAATAGAAAGAAATTAATTGGCCAACTAAAACTATATAGAAAAAATTAGCCAGACATGGTGGCGCATGACTGTAGTCCCAGCTACTCGGGAGGCTGAAGCAGAAGGATGGCTTGAGCCCAGGAGTTTGAGGTTCCTGTGAGCTGGACTGATGCCACGACACTCTAGCCCGGGCAGCAGAGTGAGACTCTGTCTCAAAAAAAAAAAAAAATAGTTGTCCAGAGCCATTTCCACAGACAGTGTGGATTACCAAGAAGGGAGATAGAAAACTGCACATAATAAATGAAAATCACATTCGAAGATGATAAAGTCAACACCATATCCCAAAATAATAAAATTAATACTGGAAGAAAATCAACAACAGCCTGTCAAGGGCAGCTGCGCACCATTTCATCATTACTGTTGGTCTGAGCGCTTTCATTGGTTTGCAATCCAGAGGCACAAACTCTCCAACTAAGTCATTGTTCCAACCAAACACAGTAAATACTGAGGCCTGCATGCCATCAAGTGTGGCTATTACAAGCTCCATAGCCCAAAGGCGCTGCTGGCTTCCATGCTGCCAATCAAACCAACACATAAAACAAAAAGCCTAAAATAATTTGCTGAATTGGAGGACCTGCCTACAGTTTAATACCGAAGCTCCAACCCCAGCCATGAATATTTTCATTGGCAAGCAACCTGACATTTTATTAACAACATGTACCTAAGTCAGACCATATGATTTAAAATCTGTTTGCCTTAGACTGCCGGGGGCTTTTAGATTCAGCCACCCTTAGTTGGGGCTTTAATTGTGCCAATCAGGTTCTGGTCCAACTGTGGCAGTATCACAGATGCCAGGAACACTTTTGTTAGCTGTGCACCTACAAAGCTGGTTGACCTAAAAGATATCTGCAAGTCAAACTCCCAGGCCTAACATTGCCTTCAAATTCTACAAACAGCTCACTCTTGTCATAATATCATACAGCTACAGAAACATAAGCCGTAACAACCTGTGGGAGTATCCACATCCCAGATGACACTGCTCTGATCTAGGAGCTTGCCTCTGTAGACCGCATCTCCTCAGACACCATTGCCCCAGCCCAGGACTCGCCATTGGAGATGACCTTGCTTCCTACATTAGGAACAACATTACCCTCAGCACTGGGACCATTGCACAAGCAATGCCCATGGGCTGCCTAAGACGATAACAAGTTAGACATAAGACATTTATTGCTTTTCCTCTTTATATATAAAAACATATATTTATATTATACAGGCTGGGTGTGATGGCTCATGCCTGTAATCCTAGGGAGGCTGAGGCAGGAGGATTGCTTGATTGAGGCCAGGAGTTGGAGACCAGCCTGAGGAAGAAGGCCCCGTCTCTACAAAAAATAGAAAAATTAGCCAGATGTGCTGGTGCCCGTCTGTAGTTCCAGCTACTTGGGAGGCCGAGGCAGGATTGCTGGAGCCCAGGAGTTTGAGGTTGCAGTGAGTTATGATGATGCCACTGCACTCTAGCCTGGGGGACAGAGTGAGATCCTGTCTCAAAAAAAAAAAGTTCAATTGTGGCAGTGTGAAGAAAATGGTAATTAAAAATCAATTAAAAAAAGGGGAATTACAGTCGGGTGTGGTGGCTCACACCTGTAATCCTAGCACTCTGGGAGGCCAAGGCGGGTAGATCACTCAAGGTCAGGAGTTCGAAATCAGCCTGAGCAAGAGTGAGACCCTGTCTCTATTATAAATAGAAAGAAATTAATTGGCCAACTAAAAATAGATAGAAAAAATTACTCGGGCATGGTGGCACATGCCTGTAGTCCCAGCTACTTGGGAAGCTGAGGCAGAAGGATTGCTTGAGCCCAGGACTTTGAGGTTGTTGTGAGCTAGGCTGATGCCATGGCACTCTAGCCTGGGCAACACAGTGAGACTCTATCTCAAAAAAAAAAAAGTGGGGGAGAATTACAGATTAATATGTCTCATGAAAATAAATCCAGAGATTCTTAACAATAACAAAAGAACAAATAAGGAAGTCTCAAACTTCTGGATTAAAATTTACTATTACGGCGGGGCGTGGTGGCTCATGTCTGTAATCCTAGCACTCTGGGAGGCCAAGGCGGGCGGATCATTTGAGCTCAGGAGTTTGAGACCATCCTGAGCAAGAGTGAGACCCCATCTCTACTATAAATAGAAAGAAATTAATTGGCCAACTAAAAATATATAGAAAAAATTAGCTGGGCATGGTGGCGCATGCCTGTAATCCCAGCTACTTGGGAGGCTGAGGCATAAGGATCACTTGAGTGTTATAGTCCAGAACGCGAGAAATGACCACTGAGTCCAGATTAGAATTTAATGGTGAGCCTTTATAGCTGGCCAGCGGCGCACTCTCTGGCCTAGTAGGAACCAGCTTCAGAGTGTGGCCCAGAGCATTAGTAATACATAGTTTATATACCTTTCACCACCAGGGAATACATGACTAAAAGCATACATTCTAGGACACTTTGGAACATCTTGATTAACATTTTTTACCCCTCGGGTAGGTTGAGTCAATAGATGACCTCCCGATGTTATCTGATTTAAGTATATTTGACAAACAACAAGAAGCAAGCAAGGTCACAGAAGCAGATAGCATCAGTTAAGAGAATACAGTTTGCTTACAATTCTTAAACAAATCATCCTACACAGCACAAAGCACATCCCTTACCCCTAAATAGTCATTGTAAAGTTTAACTACATACAGCTGTGTTGTAATGTCAATCCCTCCACCAAGCAACCTTTCAATCATCTATTTTAATTCTTTTTCCCTAACCATGCTAGCAAACGAGGAGATAATCATCTATAGAGTTAGTGGGCAAGCAGTTTTCTTCTTGATTCTACAAATGGACTCTAATTAGTTGCCCAGGGTTGTATTGATTACGTTAACAGGGAGTGAACCAGGTTGAGCAAGCTTGGTCATGCTTTCAATAATCCATCACAAGTTAACTGCCTTGTAAATTCTTTCCCTCTGTTCCCAAAAAATAGCTGCTGTTTTCAAGATGGCTGTACTACTCTTCTTAGCCCTCTACATTCCCCACTGGTTTTATCTGCAAATCAAATCCTTGATTCATCTGTGTACACATGATGATAATGTGTACGTAAAACCATGAGCTTCACACTCTGGATTTGCTTTTGAAAATAGGACATCAAGCAGTTAAGAATGCAGGGCCCCATCAGTAAAGCAAGTAGAAAAAGTATAAGGGGCCCGGCTACAGAAGACAGAAGCGTAGTCAGCCATGGGGACCAAGAGAATAATCCTTCATACCAATTATTGTCTTTCTTCCTCCATTCCTCTCTTTCTCATAGCCTATTTTGCACCTGAGCCAGGCTATCCTTAATGACTCTGGAGTGATTCACATAGAAACAACAAGTTTCACCCAGAGCCACACATAATCCTCCTTGTTTAAAAAACAACAGATCCAGACCTTGCCTATTTTGTAACACTGCTTCTGCTAGCGAGTCTAGTGACTGTTCCAAGCGACTAACAGGTCTTTCTAGCCGACTCGAATCTAAATCTATTTGTTGACTTAAGACTCTGAAGTTCTGATTGCTGGTTATTAAAGCAGTAGTGCCGACCGCTGCTGGCCCGGCGATGCCCGACCCTATTAACGATGGGATTCAGACAGGTGTGGCCCGTGTGACCCGCCAGGGAGCCGTTAACTACACGTGCTCTCTGCCGCTGTCCCCCGGGTAGAAATAAACCTGGGGCACTGTGTGGGCCAACACATGGAGGTCATTTTCTTGGTGAATCACACAGGGGCGCACGCATGGAGTTACGCCAGTAGTGCCCGCGAACCAGGTTCCGTTGGGGGCTACTAGCAACTTTGGATTTCCCTCATCAGGCGGGACATCAACCGTTATGATCCCACTGCAAGAGTTCTTCTAAGGAGACTGATTTAATGCGTAACCAGGAGAGTAAATACAAGTTCCTTGACCCTGCAGATCTTCTGGAGTTAGTTTAGGTTTCCGGCCCCATTTACACAAGCGTAGGTCCTGTGCTTCCTCGGCCGTCAATTCTCTAACATTTGATGCACCTGTTCCTGATGTTAAATTGGCACCAATGCCCACGTAGTGGGGGGGGGTTCGGGATTCAAACGTAACCAACAGTCTTTAGTTACGTTAGGATTTGTTTGATTAATAAACTTACATACAGAATCCAGGAGACTGAGCAAAGGCTGCTTGCCTGGAACTTCATCCTGTGAGAGGGTGGAGAACTGGAACCAGACAAAGTCTGTCCAGAAATGGGTGGCTGCGTGGGGGGTGCCGGCCCCAAGTGAATATCTCCATCAGTCCGATGGGATTTGGCTGCTTAGTCGGAGTAAATCTTTGGATAGTAAAATACACTCCAGGATCCCGACGTCCCCGAGTCGAAGCGTACAACCTAACCCCCATGTCTTGCCTGAAGTCCAAACCTGCTCCCACCAGTGTGCAATTGTTATTATTATTGGGTCACACGTTCCTACGCTGTCACACCCTCTGCTTCCTTGTCAGCTGGATGTCTGGGTCTGTGGTTACCAAGAGGCCAGGGTCTCGCAACCCCATTCAGCACAATAGAAATGCCTTTCACCGTGACCATGGGAGGGCCCGTGGGGGGTCAGGCATAGCGCTGTAAGTTACGGAGTCCGCGCTCCATGTTAATGTTTCCACACCCAAAAGAGGGCGGGGGGCCCTCAGGTTCGTCGTCTACCCCAGGCTTATTATAGTTTTCCCCCAACCATCGACAGAGATCAAAACGCAGCCTCGGCCGTACGACTGTAGATTTCGCACTACTACGAACCCGCCTATGGTTCGAGTCAATGACCATGTGTAGCTGAGCGGCTGCTGAGGCGCCCCACTTACGGCCCAGATCCAGAGGAAGATGCCCCAGACGTTCCATAGTGGTCGGCTGGTTGGGCTCTCCACGTGTCCTCCTCCGCCTGGTCTCCTGCAGAGGTCTTCTCGACATGGGAATGGAGGATCCAACGTCTCTGACCAACAACCTTCACGGCTGTCGGCGTGGAGAAAACTACAGGGAAACGTCCGCTCCTCTTGGCTTCGGAAGCTGCCGGCTGCGGCTTTTTGATCCAAACAAGATCTCCGGCTGCACCTGGGATACATTCGTTTCAGGAATACAGTCACCTGAGTCATGATGGGTTGCCTTGACTACACGGTGATTAGGCCTCATGCTGATCTGGAGCGCCTGGAGGGATTTCACAAGGACTGAGTTGGTTAGCTCGGCCAGTCTCTCTTCCCCGAGCTTAGGGGTGATGGGAGGGGGTCTCCCAAACATGATCTCATAAGGAGTCAGTCTTTTCACATGGGGGCTGCACCTAGACCTTAAGAGGGCAAAGGGAAGGAGGCTCACCCAATCTGCGCCAGTCTCCAACTGCAATGTACTCAGAGTTTCCTTTAATGTCCTATTCATTCTTTCAACCCGACCTGAACTCTGTGGTCTATAAACACAATGTAATTTCCAATTTATTTTAAGCGCCTGTGACAATAATGGCGTTGTCCTGGCGACGAACGCCGGACCATTGTCGGACGCCAAAGCTAGAGGGAGGCCAAATCTGGGGGTAATTTCCATTACTATCTTTTTCACTACCACCTGAGCTGTCTCTGCCTTGGTTGGGAAAGCTTCTGCCCATCCAGAAAAAGCGTCCACAAACACCAACAGATATTTGTAACCATACCTTCCTGGCTTCACTCCCCACTGTTCACCGGGAGCCTGCCCTCTCAACCTGGTGCCCGGCTAGGGATGAGGTCCCTTACCTGCGTTCACTCGGGTGCAGGTCACAAGCTGTGAAGTTACCCGACGCATTAGTTGGTGCAGCTGAGGGATGTAATAATCCTTCCGGGGCAACTCCGTCAGTTTGGTACTCCCCAGGTGTGTGCTTTGGTGGAGCTGTCGGATGAGTGTTCATCCCAAACTAGCTGGAACCAAGATCCTGTCGTCTGGCAATATCCACCATCCATCCGATTTGAGGTGAGCGCCCAGTGTGCACGCGTGTGCCCTCTCCTCCTCCGTGTACGCGGGAGTTGTCGGCAGCACTCGCTCAGGTAGCGCTGGTAGGATCTGCAGTGGCCCCACTGGTTTTAATGCAGCATCTTTGGCAGCCATATGAGCAAATGCGTTCCCTTAGCAACAGTGGAGCCATCTCTCTGATGGCCTTTACAGTAGAGGATAGCTACCCGCTTTGGTAGCCATATGGCTTCCAACAGGGCCAGGGTTTCTGCCTTATTCTTTATTTCTTTCCCCGCCGAAGTAGAAATCCGCGCTCTCCATACAAGGCCCCGTGTACATGGGCTGTTGCAAAAGCATATCTGCTGTCAGTGTAAATGTCGACAGCTTTGCCCTTTGCCCATCGGGGCGCTTGTGTTAGTGCTGTAAGTTCAGCGCGCTGAGCCGATGCTCTGGGGCTCAGTGCCTGGGCCCTCGCCAGCCGGTCCACAGTTACCACTGCCGCTCCCGCGTGCCTCGCATCGTCAGACACATAACTGCTCCCATCCGTGTACAGCTCCTTGTCAGGTCCCGTCCACGGTTGGTCGGTCAGGTCCGATCTCAGGCTAGTCACAGCTTCTAAGAGCTCGAGGCAATCATGTGACGTCTCGGCAGGGTCATCAGCAGGGAGTGGGGGGCGGGGTTAAGAGCAGCAGTCTGTAGGAACCGAATTCTCAGTGGGTCTAGTAACAGAACTTGATACTGTGTTATTCTGGCACTTGACAGCCGTTTTCCAGTGGGGGCTCCTGAGCGTAGTTTCCACGGTGTGCGGAGCTGCTATATATAAATCCTGCCCCATCGTCAATGTAGCGGCCTCCTTAGTCAGGATTGCTGCCGCGGCTATAGCTCTCAGGCTTCCTGGCCATCCAGAAGCCACCGGGTCTAATGTTTTAGACAAACAAGCCACTGGTCTGTTCCATGGTCCCAGTTTTTGGGTTAGTACTCCTTTGGCAATCCCACGGGCCTCAGCCACATAGAGGTGGGATGGCTTCGTCACATCAGGTAAGGTTAATGCAGGGGCACTTAAGAGCACTCGTTTGAGTTCCTGATGGGCTTGAGCCTCTCGCTCAGCCCATTTCAAAGTCTCTTCCTTCCCTCCAGTGCTTGCCTACAGGGGTCTCGCTATTTCAGCAAAGTGTGGTATCCGTATTCCACAATACCCTACTGCCCCCGAGAACTCCCGCACCTGCCGTTTATTCTTTGGCTGAGGGATTTTAAGAACAGCTTTGACCCGGTCGGAGGAGAGTGCCCATTGACCTCCCTTTAACTCGTAACCCAGGTACCTGGCCACAGGAGTGCACAGCTGTGCCTTTCTGGCTGAGACTCGATAGCCTAAATGTGCCAGGGCCATCAGTAAATCCCCTGTGGCCTCTTTGCAGGCACTTTCGTCGCCTGCGGCCAAAAGGAGGTCATCTACGTATCGTAGAAGAGTCACTTCAGGGTGAGCTTCCCGGAACGGCACCAAGTCCTGGCTTAAAGCCTCACCAAACAGTGCAGGTGAATTCTTAAATCCTTGCGGCAGCCAAGTCCAGTCAGCTGCCCCAAGAAACCGCCCTCCGGATTAGCCCATTCAAAGCAAAAATGGGTTGACTCACCGCGGACAGCGGGAGGGAGAAGGCGTCCTTCGGGTCCAGCACGGTGCGCACACAGTGAGCCAGAGGAAGCAAACTCAAGAGCATGTAAGGGTTGGGCACGGTCGGGTGGATGGTTTCAGGTTGTTTACTCACTTCCCGGAGGGCCTGCGCCAGCCTGTCGTCATCAGTACCCGGCTTTTGTACCGAAGCAAAGGCGTATTCCAGGCCGACTGACAAGGGACCGAAATACCTGCTGCCCGCAGTCCTGTAACGTGTGCTGCTACCCCTTTACGAGCCTTGGGGCTGATCTGGTACTGCCGTGTCCTCACGGGGGTAGCTGTGCTGGTTAATTGTACAATAATAGGGGGTCGTGTGACGCCAACCCAGGTGGACTAGTTTCTGCCCATACGCTGGGGATCTCAGCTTGCAGTTTGTGCAGGTATGAGTCTGAAACTGGGCATACGGGCTCTCCTTCCACTAATAAATATTCTTCCGACAGGGGACATGTGAGGAGTATGGCCAAAGGGCTAACTGGGGAGGGCTGATCAAAAGATAGCTCGGCCGCTTCCCCCTGCAAGGTGATGGTGGCCCTCAACTTCTGGAGCAGATCTCGCCCCGGTAATGGGTACAGACAGTCAGGCATTACTAGGAATGCATGAGTAATAGTCCCCGCTCCCAGGTTAGTTATTCTAGTTCGAGTCCATGGATATGCCTTTGCTTTCCCTGTGGCCCCGTGGATCCTGACCGTATCTTTAGAGACCGGGCCCTCAGCTTCTCGTAAGACTGAATAGGTAGCTCCAGTGTCCACCAAAAACTTTATAGGCTTGTCCCCGACTTTTAAGTTTACCTTGGGCTCCTGGGGGCTCATGATGAGAATGGAGCCCCGGCCCCATCAGGCGGTGTCTTCCAGAAGGATGGGCTCAGGGGGCTTCTTCCCTTCCTCTTTCAGTCCACAGGGGCATTCCCGCCTCCAGTGCCCAAATTCTTTACAACACGCACACTGGCGTGGATGCAAAGGGGCTCTAACTCTTCCGGTGCCACCCGACTTCGGCTTTCGGACATGCCCGGGTCCCTTACCTTCTTCTTGTGCTCCTGCCATGGCAGTCGCCAGGATTTTAGCCATTAGCTCGGTTTGCATGGTGCTGGGGTCCTCCCGGTTGTCGTGTATCTTCTGGGCAATCTCAACCAGCTCGGACAGCAACTTTCCCTTGAACCCCTCTAACTTCTGTACCTTTCTCCTAACGTCTGGGGCCGACTGGGTAGCAAGCACTACGTGAACAGCCCGCCTATTCTCAGGCGCCGCAGGGTCTACAGGGGTATACAGGCAATACGCCTCAAAGAGGCGCTCAAGGCAAGCGGCTGGGGCCTCGGTCGGTCCCTGTATAGTTTCGCTTACCTTTGACAAGTTGGTGGGCTTCTTAGCTGCCGCACGTGTACCCTGGAGTAGAGTCTGGCGATATTGGTCTAGAGTCCCCCCTACCTTGATTGTCGTTAGGATCCTGATCAGGGCGAACGGATGGGAACAGGAGCTAGATGCAAGCTGGATCTGTCGAAGGCTGGCCATCTGGACCTGACACGGTTTTCACTGCCTCCTGCTGAATGCGCTCTCTCTCTTCGGAAATGAAGAGAGCTTGGAGCAGTTGCTGGCCATCGTCCCAGGCTGATGAGTAAAGAAAATAGTTTCTAACAAATAAATTAACCCTTGCGGTTTCTCAGAGAAGGACGGAGTTTGATTCCTCCAATTGTACAAATCACTTGTAGAAAAAGGAACACTCATCATAAAAGGGGGGCGCTCAAGCCCTAGAGGAAGGGGGGCCTGCCGTGGAGGAAGGCTAGGTGCCTCAGGTTGGTATCGAGAGCCACTTCGAGTGTGCGGGGGGCTAGTTACGCCAGAAGGGCTCACAGGTTCTGTTTCTGCCTCGGAGTCAGACACAGACCTGGATCCAGAGGCTGAGGCAGAATGGGGTACCTCCGGAGGGGGTTCAGTCAACAGGGAGTCCTCGGGCGGGTTAGGCAACACGGGGTATAGCTGTTTCTTTTCCCTTCCCATCTTTTTCTCTTTTGGCGTTGGTTTGGATACCAAAATCGTCTTTGCCTTCCCAAACCCTTTCTTACACAATCGGAGCCACTTAGGGTTGTCAAGTAAGATGTCACTCCAAATCTGTATATATGGAATCTGATCAGGGTGCCCGGGTTGCCCAAACACAGTAGCCTGCACTCGGTTGGCTACGGTCACCTGAATAGTGCCCTCCGGGGGCCGGCCCACTCCAAAGGTGGGCCATTCCCTCTCACAGAATTTTTGCAGGTCAAAGGGGTTTACAGTATACCCATAGGGCTCAGCCCGCTTTTTAAAATGCTGGAAGTTTAAAAGAAAACATTCAAGGGGGGAGGGGTGCAAGTCTCACAGGACCCGGCTTGGCCCATTATTGTTTGGTTGTCGGCTGTGGTCAGGAGAGGGTCTTGAACCTTTCACGCCGGAGGTCTGGAGTCCTGGAAGAAAACAAGTTTTTCAAAGGGTACAGTCAAATATGGCCTTGACAATGTCAATCATAGTGGGTCCTGAAAAAGAAACCCAAGCCCAACAGGATTCCTAACACTAACATGGGTATCACGGCCTTGGAGGTGTTTGCTGGCGGCCGGGTTCCTTTCCCGTGTGAAGCGGTGAAACCTGCCCAACCTCCACGCCCAGCTACCCAAGCGGCCAGGTGAGTTTCTAGATAACACACCACCCATTCTCATATTCCCCCCTCCCTGGCGCCACTCCTTGGTTTGTGTTTTCAACACACAATGTTGCTCTGAGAACAAAGAACCCCATGAGTCTTCCCCAATTCGCGCCACCCCGAAACAGCTTGTCGGACGCCCGGGTAAAACCTTGATGGGTCATACCGGGAAGAACATTCAGCTGTGCCACTAACTCGCAAAGAGTTTGCTGACAACAGGCCTCGAGAGCGTCCCCAGCTTCCCGCGTGGCCTGGTGCGACGGGCTTACGGCAGAGTCTTCCCTCAAATTAATGCACCCCTTTTGTTTCAGTTTGTAATGTACAAAATCTAACTCGACTGCCCGTGCAGGGGACTCCACCTAGGGGAATAAAAGTAAATATTAATGTAGAATAGACTAGAACTTGAGGAAACGGCACGGACCACCCTGAGCCTGGCCCAGTGCAGCCATGGGGAGTGTGATGGCCGTGCCTCACTCACCATCCCCCACGGCTGAAGAAGCTGGAGAGGACTAGCAATAAAGCCGGTTAGAGCAAGGGATAAAGGAAAATAACTCAGTTAATAACCCTATTGTTTCAGCCTGCCGGGTGAGGTCGGCCCCTGAAAATGGGAACCTGTTTTCTCTGCAACAGCCTGTCGCTGCTGTTTGGAAGGTTCTGGTTTCTTCTGTGGAGCAGCCCCTCTCTTCCAGTGTTCTTTCCTTTCAAAGTAGGGGCGTTGCTTCTGCTGCGTACCTAAAGCATCTTTATCCTTAGGGTGCTGCTCACAATGACATGTCATCTTGTCATCGGTTAAATGGTTAAACACCACAACACCTATACACAAACACGAACACGGTTACAAACACGAATTTTTCCAAGACATCCTGAGATTTACCAGCACTCCTATCTTTGCCTTTAGAGTGAACCAGAACTCCGGGTGACGTCTCACCCCTTGGAGTTAATTCCTGGGCGTTAGGCCGCGTCCAGCTTACACAGGAACAGAACCACACGGGCCCGTACGACAGACAGACACAGACAGAGTGACTCACCTGTCAAGGAGTCAAACAATGTTTTAGGGCGTTGGCGGTTCGTGCGGAGTCTGGCGTTGTCCCGGAGCTGAGGAACGTCTCTCAGGAGCCCCCTCCTAGGGCAGGCTCAGGTCCCGCGGTCCCCGCCGAACACCAGTGGTCACCAGGTGCTCTCAGATGTGGAGCAGAATCTCGCTGGGGCCTCCAAATGTTATGGTCCAGAACGCGAGAAATGACCACTGAGTCCAGATTAGAATTTAATGGGTGAGCCTTTATAGCTGGCCAGCGGCATACTCTCTGGCCTAGTCGGAACCGGGTTCAGAGTGTGGCCCAGAACACTAGTAATGCATAGTTTATATACCCTCCACTGCCAGGGAATACGTGACTAAAAGCATACATCCTAGGACACTTTGGAACATCTTGATTAACATTTTTTACCCCTTGGGTAGGTTGAGTCAATTGACAACCTCCCGGTGTTATCTGATTTAAGTATATTTAACAAACAACAAGAAGCAAGCAAGGTCACAGAAGCGGATAGCATCAGTTAAGAGAATACAGTTTGCTTACAATTCTTAAACAAATCATCCTACACAGAACAAAGCACATCCCTTACCC
>CAUYRT010105254.1:0-27557 GCA_963574885.1 Lepilemur ruficaudatus | reverse complement strand
CAGGCCAGGCATGGTGGCTAACGCCTGTAATCCTAGCACTTTGGGAGGCCGAGGTGGGCGGATTGCTCAAGGTCAGGAGTTAGAAACCAGCTTGAGCAAGAGCAAGACCCCGTCTCTACTAAAAATAGAAAGAAATTAATTAGCCAAATAAAAATATATAGAAAAAAAATTAGCGGGGCATGGTGGCGCATGCCTGTAATCCCAGCTTCTCGGGAGGCTGAGGTAGAAGGATCGCTTGAGCCCAGGAGTTTGAGGTTGCTGTGAGCTAGGCTGATGCCACAGCACTCTAGCCTGAGCAACAGAGTGAGACTCAAAAAAAAAAAAAACAAAACAAATACAGATCTCAGAGAATTCCCACATTCAAGGAACATGACCCCTAGTCTTCGTTGACTTAAAAAGACACCAGGAAGTAAGCCATCATGAGAGTCAACAGAAACAACAAACTACAGAATCAGAACTGCAAAGACCACAGACCTTAGAATTAACAGATGAGAATATTTACAACGTAAATTTAGTATGTTTACAGTAATAAAAGAATAAATTGAGAGTATAGTGGAGGAACAAGAGTTAGTTAGAATTAACGAGGCAGATTTGAGGAGGAACCAAATAAAATCTCTAATGATAGGAATATATATATATCATCTTTGCAATTGGTAACTCAGTGGATGGGCTGGGCACAGTGGCTCATGCCTGTAATCTCAGCACTTTGGGAGGCTGAGGCAGGAGGATTGCTTGAGGATAGGAGTTTGAGACCAGCCTAGGCAATATAGTGAGACCCTGTATCTACAAAAAATAAGAAAAATTAGCCAGGCATGGTGGTGCATGCCCATAGTCCCAGCTACTCAGTAGGCTGAGGCTGAAGGATTGCTTGAGCTCAGGAGTTCAAAGCTGCAGTGATCAGGCCACTGTACTCCAGCCTGGGCAACAGAGTAAGACCCTGTCTCTAGGGGAAAAAAAAAAAGCAGTGATCGTTTAAATGGCAGATTAGACATAGCTGAGGGGAGAATCAGTGAACTGGAAGATAGATTTGCAGAAGTTACCCAGAAGAGAGCATGAAGTGATGGAAGATTTAAAAGAGAGGCTAAGACCGATGGAAGAAAGAATAACTAAAAGAAAGGAACAGTTTGCTTAGATATTTAGGTGATCAAAGAAGCAAGAGAGAATTGGCTATGAAGGCCAAAGAGAAGAGTGTAGCTGAATTTGACCTCAGGGTTTCTGGTTTAATGGTGCCTGGAAAGGGCCATTGTAACTCCAATCTGCATTTGATATGCCTTTCTCCAGGCTCCAGGAGAGAGCTGAACTCCAGTTCTGAAATTTCTCCCAAGAGAGTGAAATGGTCTGGCACTGTCACCATTCCCCAAATATCCCTCTTCCGAGATGGTGACAGTTCTGGGTCTGAAGATACCTCGAGTCCTTCTGAGAGATCCAAAGGTAAGAGTTAGGGTCATTCTGGCCTGACTGTAGATGGAGCAAAGGCGGATCATCTGACGAAGTTTGGGACAGAGCTGCCGCAGCCCCAGCTCAAACCTCATCAACCCCTGCCTGGACCCTCATCCCAGCATCATCCCCCGCTCTCAGTCTCTCCCTCTAGCCTATTGAGAGTCCTTTGTGGACAGGGTCCTAACCAATGCCCAGGACATGGGAGGTTTGAGGACTGTGTGCTTATCTCCTACCTACTGGGCCCCTAGATCTGAAGCCGCAGCCTGTGGGGCCTCCCTTTTCTCCAGCCCCAGAGTCGTGTTGCCATTGTGTCTTGCAGGGATGATGGGTGGGAGGAACGAGGTAGGGGATGTTATCTTTTCCTGTGTCCAAGTCTGTCTCCTGCCACACCCACCCCGCTCTCTTGCCAGTCTGGGAGCCCTTCAAGGGCAAGGCTTCAGTCTGAAAAATTTCTGGTCCCTCTTCAATCTCAGCACAGGGCCAAGTCCTATTTTTGGGTAAATGTCTGGAATATGCCTTTTGCCCTGGCAAACTTCTACTCATCCAAAAAGATGCGTCACTAATGTGTCCTCCTCCAGGAAGCCTCCCTGACTTCTCCAGGCACAGTCTTTTTCTCTTTTGGTCCTTTTATCCCTTGGTACTGTCCTGTCTGAGACTCAGTTCTGACTAATGGTGTTTAGGTCAGACTTCCCCACCAAATTGGTGGCTTCCAAGGGAAGGGGCAAGGACTGACTCATGTCTGGCTCTCCAGCATCATCACATAGAAAACCTGACCCATAAAAGGTCCCAGGAAGTGTTTGTTGAATGAACAAACAAAAGAACAGTATTATGAGTGTATTTCATTCTCCGTCCAGCTTTTCTTTCCTGGATGCTACTTTTTCTTTATTCTGACCATCTTTCTACAGTGAGGAACAGGCCCCCAACGCCCAAATGCAGCCCTCAGGCGACCAAGCGAAGCCCTCAGACACTCAAGCGGAGCCGGGTGACCACCTCACTTGAGGCTTTGTCCACAGGAACGGTGCTAACAGACAAGAGTGGGCAGCAGTGGAAGCTGGGATCCCTCCAGACCAGGGATGACCAGGGCATTCTCTATGAAGGTACACCCTGCCCACAGCCGGCCGGGTGCTTGGCTAGGCTGGGCCGTTGCAGCACCAGGACAGGGGGAGGGGGATCCCTTCCTGAGAATGGGAATGGAATCCACATCCCTAGCTGCAGACCTGCCTCTAGGCACCTTTCCGTTAGACCCAGACTGTAAACCTCCCTGCTTACCGGGGCCTGGCAAGTAGTGGAAATGAGTGCAGGAGGCTGGAGGACGGCAGTTGGGAATGGTGGGACCACAGCCAGTGGGAAAGCATGTGCCCTGCGCAGGGCGTGCCCCTCCTCGCCTCCACCTGCTGTCACGTGGGGTGCAGGCCCCGTGGCCAAGTGATCAAGACAATTGATGAGCCTACAGAGATAGGATGGACCCTCACCCAAAATTTGGTTCAGATGTTGAGACTAATAATGTTCCACACACCCCGAGAGGGTATGAGAGGTTTATTCTTTACATAACTGGGGTCTCTGCAGAGAGCAGAGCAGGCCTGCCATGTGGGTCAGAAATGCCTTGAGAGAGGGAGGGGAGGCGGCTGGCCTGGGTGTTTCATGTTGCTGGGGTGGGGCTGGGGTGAGGTTTCCTGTACTCGGGCCAACACCTCACGTGATTTGAGTCTTCCGCCAGCTCCAAAGCCTTTCTTATCAGCTTGCCCAGGTGGGATGGCTGGGGAGGGGCGGGGGCGAGGCTTAAAAGCTGTGAATAGTGAAACCTCAAACAGTGGAGTCAGATTCTTTATTACAGTGAGGAAAATAACAACTGTGGTGTTATTATTAATAATAGCTAATCTGTAACCACACCTGAACAAAAAAGAAAAAAGACATAATAGCTAATGTTTATTGAGTGTTTATGCAAGACCAGGCCCGGTTCTAAGCACTTCATATGGGGGTTTTTTTGTACTTCTTTAATGGAGATAAAATTCATAAACATAAAATTCAGTCTTTTAAAGAGTAAAATTGAGTGGCTCTTGCTATACTCACAGTGTTGTGCAGCCATCACCACTATCTAATTCCAGAACATTTCCATCACTCCAGAGAGAAGCCTGATGTCTTTAGGCAGCCACTTGCATTTCCCTCTCCTCCCATCCACCAGCAATCACTAATCTTTCTGTCCCTATGGATTTGCCTGTTTTGGGCATTTCATATAGCGGAAGCATATAATATGTGATCTTTTGTGTCTAGCTTCTCTCTCTCAGTGTCAAGTGTCCAGGGTCCATCCAGGTTGTAGCAGGTGTCAGTGATTCACTCCTTGTAGCTGAACAATATTCCATTGTATGGGTAGACCCCATGTGGCTTATCCATTCATCAGGTGACAGGCATTCGAGTGTTTGGGCGATTATGAATAATGCTGTGTGAATATTTGTGTACAAGTTTTTAGATGGGCATATGTTTGCTTTATTCTTTTTAACTCACTGAATTCTCACAATCGCCTTAGGACATCAGTACTTCCATTATCCCCATTTTATAGATGAGGAAAATGGACTCCAGACATATTAATAACTAGCCAGGCTTTGGGCTCCAGAAATCTTTCAAGTTTTCAGGGAAAACCAGAAACCTAGGGTTTGATAGGAAACCTTTGATTTGGATATGCTGTCTGGCTGGACAGGCACGCAGGCCGTTTTGAGCCTCCCATTGGCTAGCTCTGCCTTCCAGTCTGGGGAGGGCAAGGCAGCATGTCTGGGACAGCCCCTGGGCTGAGTCCTGGCTTGGCTCCGACATGCTGAGTGAGCCCGGGCAAGCAGCTCGAGCACTCTCTCGGTGCCCCGGTGTTCCCTCACTGGAAAAGTAAGAGGTGATGCCCTGTACACCTGTCTCCTGAGGCCGTTGGCTCCAGATGATGACAGGACGGAGGCAAAGCATTTAGAAAACTGTAAAGGGACCTTCCCAGGCCGAGATAGGCAGTGTTAATCAAGGAAGGACAGAAGGGCGAGGCAGGGAAAGGTCAGGGCGAGAGGAGAGAATGTGGAGGAGTGTGAAAGGGGGCATAAGCTAACGCTTAGGGAGCACTCACTGCATTTCTGGCACCGTTCGGAGCTTTCCATGTCATAGCCCACATGATGCCCCCAGCTGTGTTGTGAGAGAGGCACCCGTATTACCCATCTTACAACTGAGGCACAGAGAGGGGAAGCCACTTGCCGAAGGGCACACGGCCTACAAGTGGCAGAGCTGGGATTTGAACCCAGGCAGTCTGGCTTTTCCTAAGAAAGGGAGAGAGAGAAGGAATGAGATTGAGAAGGAATGGTAGACAGAGAAGCATAGAGGGAGGAAAAAGAGGGAGAGGGATGAAAGCCAACGGCAACCAAGAGGTGGAGGCGAGAGAGCAGGGGTGGGGAGAGAGGAAGGGGGCAGAGACAGAAGACACGCAGGGCAGAAGCGCCTGAAAGGAAGAAACCACACTGTCCTCACCGGAAACCTCAGTGGGAAGTACAGGAAGGGAAGTCTGGGCCGGTGGCTTCACCTTTTGTGACTTAGGTTGTTTGATAAAAATAACAAACCCCTTCCTGACACCCAGCCTGCCCAAGTCACTGGTTCCTTCAGTGGATCCTTAAGCAGCAGCTACCATGTGGCAGGCCCCGGTGCCAGGGCAGACACAGCCGGGCTGGCGAAGGCCCTGCCGACCCCGCTCATACTTGGGGAGGTTGCGCAGTCGGGTGGCATTACCCTCCGGCAAATCACCCTTATCTTCTGCCAGTTTGCACCAGTTGAGAGGAGATAATGGCATTTTGTGTCCTGTAGTTTAAAACAGTAACAGTAAGATAGTAACAGCGAGTCGAATCTTTATTGTTACTATAGCGGGGGACGCTTTTATCCCGCTCTGTGCCCTGCCAAGTTCTAAGCACTTTTTGTCTGTCAACTCTTACCTGTCAAATATTGAATCATAATGTCATACTCCTGGCCTCCCTGGAGCAGTATGGGAAAACCATCATCCATTGTCAGTCGCATAAATCCACAGCTGCTCACCGTGGCGTGCTTGAGAAAGTTGCCCCGTGGAAAGGAGCTCAGCTTCAGGTCCAGGCCCTTGTGGGTGGAGGTTTGGGGCTTGTGTTAGTCCTAGGGCAGGTGTGCCAAATTACCACAAACTGCGTGGTTTAACAAAACACATATATTCTCTTACAGTCCCGGAGGTCAGAAGTCCAAAGTCACTGGGTATACGGTCTAGGTGCTGGAAGCACTAGTTCCTTTTGAGGCTGTAAGGGAGAAGTCACTTGGAGTCCCCAGCGAGGATTAGGGAGGCGGGAAAACCTGGGGGACCCTGAAGCCCAATTGTGTGGGTAGGTCTCCTGCCTCTGCTGGCAGCTAGTTGTCCGACCTTGTTCAAATGATGTTTGACCTTATGCCTCAGTTTCCTTATCTGCAGAGGAGAGATCGTAACACTACCAACCTCACATGGCTGTTGTTGGGAGAGTTAAATGAGTAGAATGGTGCCCGGGAGAGTAGCAAGCGCTGTGTAAGCACTTTCTGTTGTTATGGTTAGGACAGATCCAGAAGAGCATTCTTGCTGCAAATTCAATGTTGCCCTTCCTTTGGCAAGCAGAGGCTCCCGCCTGCCCGCTTGCCTGCCATGCTCTGGTCTCCATTCAGCACACAGATTTTCCATGTTGAGTGGAAGGGGTCGTTGTGTCAAGCAGGGGTCACCCTATTCACAGTGTCTGGAGCCCTGGGCTTGTGGCTGGTCTCTGATGGGGCCTCCCTTGGTTCCTTCTGCAATGAAAATGGCCCAACCAACTCTCCAGGCTGTTGGTGGGAGAGTCAGTTAGAAAAGTGGAAGAGAAAAACTCTTCATAATCTGCAAAGTAGTGCAGGAAAACTGTATTTAAATCACCAGCTTTTCCTACCTGCTTCTGAGTGCCAGGCATGTACACATTGTCGTCTAACCTCCTGCTAACCCTGTGAGACAGGTACTGTTGTTACACTCGGGTTCCTGAGAGGAGCAGGCTCTTGGCTGTGATGTCCCAGCCAGCTCCAGGACACCTCTTGATGATCACCCAAGTCTTCTCACACAGCCAGAAAGAATCCTCTGTCTCCGAGATCCGTGCCCTGCTCACTCTTCCCTCTTCTGCTGGGCTCAAAGTATCCTTGGCCTTGAATGTGTAGAACTGGGTCCCAGCCCTGTTCCAGCTGGAGCTTCTTAAGGGGCAAGGATGGCTTCTAGGTAGCTTGGCCACCTCCTTATCTCTTAGCTCCGCATCTTAGGTGATACCAACCTTGATGATTAAGGAAGGGACGCAGGAGTGAGCAGGGTGGACAGGCGATGATGGTTCAGTTCATGGGCTTCAAATGAGCGAGACCTGGGCCAAGTCTGCTCTGCCACTTACCGGCTGTGCGGCCTTGGTGTTGATGGGGGTATTTTAAAAAGCTGCCACATCTTGAGCAATCTGGATGCACCAGGCTCTACGCTGGGCTGTGGGGCTGTGAGTGGGTTGATTAAGCCGTGCGTGCACATTAAAGGTGATGCAGCTCTTGCTGCATGCTTACCTGGTTTTATATTATTCCTACTAGCCTGTCGAATGCTTGCAGCCAATCTCAGGGTTGGCTTCGTTACTCCTGTTTTATAAACATGGAAATGGAGGCCCAGAGACGTTTAGCACCTCAGCCAAAGTCACACAGAGGAGCTAAGAGATAGAGGAGCTGGGATTTGAACCCAGGTCGGCCTGACATTTCTTGGCCTCTCTAAGCTTTAGGTCTCTCATTTTCTCGTCTGTCAAATGAGGAGGATGCATGGCAAGCCCGCACTTAGCACAGCGTGGAGACCTGGTGGGTTCCCGGAAGCGGGCTCTGGAGCGGGACAAGCACACAGGGCATTGATAAGGAGCCTGTGGAGGGGCAGGGAAGGAAGCAGGTGGAGCAGGGACGAGGTGGAGCCGCGATGCAGCCCAGTGACAGCCTCAGCTGACCCTGTGGGGGTCTGGAGCAAGAATGGCCCTTCAGCGTGGCTCTGCGTCCGGCCAGGACAGCTGGGCCTTTGTGTCCCCCTCGATCCATCATTAGATATGGGTCACTGTTGGATGAGGCCACTCTGCCCAGGATGCACTTAATTCCCCCACCACAAGTTGTGACAATTTGTGGGAATCATCCACCAGGCAAGCTCATCAGAGGCTCAGTGCCCCCCTGCCTAACAGGTATCCAAATCCCAGGCTCCCAAAAGGAATGCGGGTGTTCAGCATAAACCACATCGTTTGCACAAATGGTTCAGGCCCAGTGAGCCCCTGTCATCAGCCAGGGAATGCTGGGAGCCCCCCGAAAGCCGGTTCCCAGACCTCGCCCGGAGAGCAGTCCCGGGCCCGCTGCAGTAGCCCTTCCCGCACAGCTGGGAACTGATAGCGAGAAAAAGAGAGAGAAGGACCTCGTTGCTGGGAAGTTTGAGGGTGATGACTCTGACCTTCCCTGTAGGTTATAACCTTGCCCGCTTGTTCTGTTCCTCCACAGCTGAGCCCACCTCTATCCTCGCCTGCGGGTCAGACCCCCAGAAACAAAAGTTCTCGCTCAAATTGGTAAGTGGCCCTGAGGGGTAGGGGACAGCGCCAAGGGAAGGGCCTGGGGCTTTGGCAAACACACCCTTGACTTCTGAGCGCCTCCTAAGCGGAAGAGTTGGGCCTGGGGGCCGGGGTCCGCCTGGCCTGCAAGGAGCAGCGAGAGTCTGGGGCAGGCTCCCGATTCCCTGTCACGCAGGGCTGTTTGAAACCTGCAGTCACATCTGGCCGAGTCTGGCTCTGGTGCTTCCTGGCTGTGTGATGTGGGCAAGCATGTCTCCTCTCAGAGCTCGGTTTCCTCATCTGTGGAATGGAGCCACTAATACCCACGTTGGGTGGCCACCTGCCCACTACTGCTGCCTCTGCATGTGGTCTGCACCCTCATCATCATCCCTGGGTGTTGGGATTAAGGGTGACTTTTATTTTCTTCCTTTCATTTATCCAAACTGTCTCATACCCTAGAAAAACCCAGGACAACTGGGTCAGGTGCCCTCTCTCAGCCCTAGACAGAGGCCATGTGAGTGGGTCAGAGTGCGGCTCCGGGCCCAGGCTCACTGATGACAGGTAGCACCTGCTGTTGAGAGCCTGTCTCGTGCCCAACCCAGGCTAAGCCATTCATGAGCACTGCTTTGTTGAATCCTCTCAACGGGGTAGCCACCATGCCCTGTTGCACTCTTTGCAGAGGGGTTCAGGTGGGGTTCAGATGGCGCAGTAAGCACCCCACCAGTCTGCCTGTTCTTGTTACTATTACTGTTATTTTTACCACCATCCTCACCACGGAAGCAGAAGTGAAGCCCTGCGCTCCGCTCATCCTTGTGACCCAATCAGCATTTCCTGGTGATTTCCGTGCTGGGCTGTGAGCCCACCCCAGGCCCAGCCCTGGAAGAGCTCCCAGTCTGGTGGGGGAGACACCATGTCACAGTCCCATCAAGTAGAGGGACGTGCTGCCAGGGAGGGAACGTGGGGTACAGGGCCAACCGGAGGACATTGAGAGCCTCCCCATCTTAGGGCAGACAGTTCCGTTCTGATGCTTTTGAAAGGGCAAGTGCTTAGTGCCCGGAGTGCTCATCTGTTCGTTTATTCATTAGTTCACCAAACCTTTCCTGCGGCTTCCTGTGGACTCAATGCTGGGGACATCTGCAGAGATGGTCACACCCGATTCCTGCCCTTAAGGAGCTTCCCTGGTTGGGGAGTGGGGCACAGGCATGAATGTGCCCCATTGGTCCATCAGGGCCCGAGAGGCCATGCTCACGTCAGCTCGCAGTTACCCAGAGCTCACTGCAGCTTCACCTGCGTCACAGAGAGGACTCCAGGGCAACAGGAGGGTGGGCATGGGCTGGGAGCCAGGCTCACTAATGACCAGTAGCACACGCTGACAGAGAGCCTGTGTGACAAACCCTGGGCTGAGTTTCACAAGCACTGTGAAGCCTACGGGGTGGCTGCCATGTTCCCATTTAACAGATGAGGAAATGGAGACTCACTTGCCCAGGGGCACCAGCGTGTATGTTGCCTTGTTCACCGCTATATCCACAATGCCCAGACGATACTCAGCACCTAATGGAGGCTCTGTAGAAAGAATGAATAAATGACAGCGCTGGGATTTGAACCCAGCTCTGTTTGACCTGTACTCTTAAGAACCCAGCTATACTAATTGTGTTTAATTAAAATATTCGGTGATTTTTTAAAAGACCCAATATTAATAATGGCTTAAGCAAGATAATATTTTGTTGGTTTTTCACTTAAAAGTCTGGGGCAATGGTCCAGGGCTGATATGATGGTTTTGTAAACAAGGGGCCCAGTTTCCTTCTCTCCTGTTGCTCCGACATCTTCAACTCATAACCTCCATCTCTTGGGCTGAGATGCTGCTTCAGCTCCCACTGTCACCTCTGCATTCTGGCCAACTGGAACAGGAGAACAAAGGGAGAGCCTGTCCCAGCCTTTTAAGGGCATAACCTGGAAGTGGCCCACATTTCTTCTGCTCACACCCCGTTGGCCAAGACTTGGGCATATGCTCATTCCTTACTGCAAAGGAGGCTAGGAAATGTAGTTTTAAGCTGAAGGCCACATTCTAGGGAAAACTTGTGGCTTCTATCATAAAAGAAAGAAAAGGAACCTGGGTACTGGCAGGTAGCTCGCAGTCTCAGATGTGTTCACTTGCAGCACCCTGGGAATTTAGTTCTGATGTGCAGGACTTGAGGAACTTGGTCGTCACTGGTATTACCCTGGGGTGACAAATGGCCACTGTGGATTAGGGGCCCTTGTCTAAGAGAGTTCAAGGTGACAGCCTTCCAGTCTTCCTGTCCCCCACCAGGATGCCAAGGATGGGCGCTTGTTCAACGAGCAGAACTTCTTCCAGCGGGCCGCCAAGCCTCTGCAAGGTATGTGGGCAAGGGGGAGAGAGTTAGGGGTGCCAGCTTGGTCACGACTCCCTGTAGGTTTGGGAATGGTAGGGAATAAAGGCCCAGGTTTGCATCCCATCTGTGCCCAGAGCCTAACTCCCGTCAGCCTTCAGGCCTCGGGCCTCAGAGGAAAGACAGCATGTGCTGGGCCTGCGTCTTACGAGCTCTTGGAGAGTCAAGAGTTAAATTTTCAGAAATACTGTAAGCTGGTCGTTATATACAGCCGTTATTTAAAATTAAATTCTATAAACTTACAATCAAATAAATTATATTCAAAACAAAGGTAATAAACACTCAAAATCTCATCATGGCCTAATTATTTTTGTACATTGTCTGTTATCTGTACTCTAGAGGTTATTTACATGTATTGCCCCGTGTGGTGAAAATACTGAATAGTGGCATCTGCTGTGTGTCTGTCCCAGGTCACATTCAGTCATGTCACGTTGGTAGCTTCAAGTTGGCTGTGGTGGGAGGTATTTACACTACAGAGATTGCAGATGCTACCGATCAGGACTTATTCCCCGCACAGCCAGTGTTAAACTTGCCTCAGCACACCGTTGGTTCTTTTCCACCCCACTGAGCTCTGGAAGACACACAGAGGCACATTCTGGCCGTGTCATGGCCAGTTCAGACAGTCATTGATCTCGTCAGCTCTGCAGGTGAATTTAGAAGTTACTCTGTCATTGTTAGCCTTCCCTAAAGCTACTTACTCTAGATTTGTATATGCTTCCTCAGAAGTCACCTGCAGACATGGATCATGTACATTCATGGGTCACCCACACCCACCCTCTCACAGCCCCTGTCCTACTGTCACCCACCGGCAAAGATGTCATCTCCTACAAGGAGACCCAGGGTCTGGTCTGGGCACTGTTTGCTTGTGGTCTGAGAGTGAGCTGTTGTTGCCATGGGCCTGGGGCCGAGTGGATTCTAATCTCAAGCACCTGCCTCCTACAGTGAGCAAGTGGAAGAAGCTGTACTCAACCCCCCTACTGGCCATCCCCACCTGCATCGGCTTTGGTGTTCACCAGGACAAGTACAGGTGAGCTGCCTCACTCACCGCCCCCCTCCCTGGCTCCTCTCTTTCTCTCCCTTTCCTGTGCCTGGGCACAGCTGGGAGCCTGGAGCCATTGGCCAGTTAGTTGCTTCCTTCCTTCCCCCAGTTTTGAGCCAAGCTGGTACCAAACCAATCAGAGCCCTTAATCTCATCTGGGACCAGGACCTTGCAACCCCTCCGCCACCCTCCCTTCTTGGTGGCCTGTTCCCCTCCTGTGTTCATCTCCCACCTCCTGCGATGCTCATGTCTTCAGGTTCTTGGTGTTCCCCAGCCTGGGGAGGAGCCTTCAGTCAGCCCTGGATGATAACCCGAAGCACGTGATGTCAGAGAGGTCTGTGCTCCAGGTGGCCTGCCGGCTGGTATGTACCTAAAAGTTGCTCAGCTCCCACGTGCAGGAGGGCGCGTCAGATCCTAGTTCATCAGGCTGTTTATGCGTTGACATCCAGCCCGCAATTCCCTCCGCTGAATCCTGGGGGCTGGACGCTGACTGACACAGGCAGACAGTTAGACCCATGGTGATGAGCACTGCGATGGAGGGCTCTCGGGGGGCTGTGGGCATGGGGGAAGGGGCCCCAGCCTCAGACTGAAGGCTTAGATTGTGCTTTCTGGTAGAGGTTGTTTCTAAGCCTACACTCGCAAGACAAGTGGGAAATAGCAAGGTGCTAGGTGGAGTAGGGGTGGGAATACATGAGAAAAGAATATTCCAGGCCAAGGATACAGCTGAGACAAAGGCTTGTAAGGGGGAGAGAGCGCACGTAAGACATTTGTTCAGAATATTCATTCAGTCATTCATCCTCTCATGAAGTATCTATCAGGTACCTGCTGGGTGCCACGCTGTCCCAGGGGCTGGGGGTAGAGCAAGGAGCAGCACAGACATGGTTTTTGTGTCTTGGAGCTCACAGTCTTCATGGGAGAGGGCACTATTAAATAAAACAATGGCACAGGTTGTGACAAGTACTCTGGATAGAACTGTCTCCGTGCTGTGATGGAGAATAAGAGGACCCAGTGTAAGTTGCTGGAGGGATAGATGTGCCGTGGGAGTGATATGTTAGGGGAGTCCTGGAGTCTTTTTATGTTCAGAGTGTCTGCTGTGTGGTGTCGGGGTGGGGAGGTCAACATTGCCCAGGTCACACAGGGCCTCATACACCAGGCTGTGGGGCTGGGACCCTGTCCTGAGGGTGCTGGGGAACCATGGGAAGATTGAGAGAAGAGGAAGGACAGGTCGGCTCTGGGGCAGAAAGACCCTCACGGGCCATGTGGGGATGGACTGGAGGAGAGAGACTGTAGGCAGAGTGAGGGTCTTCGTGGGAGAGGATGAGGCCTGAGGAGGGTCCCAGGCCATGAGGATGGAGAGTCTGTAGAAGTAGAACAAGCAGAACTTGGTGGACAGTTCAGCCCTGGGGTCGAGGAGGGGTCTGGAGCTATAACCAGGATGTAGCTCATACTAGGCTGTTTAGTACACGAGTCTGGCACTCAGTAGAAGAGTTGGAGCTGGAAATAAAGATATAAATTGCTTAACTAAATTTATTTCTGCTCTCTAGGAGAAATGAGAAGAACTCTTTGATGTACATGGGTGCTAGGTCATTTTTGCAGAGGGGCACTCTTCGTCTCCTGAGTTTGCAGTCAGCTAAGAGATAAATAGAGGAGGTAGATGGAAAGCCACGTGTTAGCTTGACTGCCGCATTCTCTGAGAGCCTAGTTAGAGGTGTGCCTAGGTGTGCTATCACAGAGGGCTTCCTAATGCACCCAGAATTAGGCTTAATAATGTCCTAGTCACCGACAGTGCCAGACAACCCTAGGCCTAACAGCAGGGGTTCCCTCACCCAGCTTTGCGTCACAGCCTCTTCATGTTAATCATGCTGCTGATGGAGATGCTTGCTTGCTTCTTCCCCTAGCTGGATGCCCTGGAGTTCCTCCATGAGAATGAGTACGTTCATGGAAACGTGACAGCCGAGAACATCTTTGTGAATCCACGGGATCTGAGTCAGGTAAGAGCCAGGTCCTACCCACTCTGAAAGGTCTCTGAGCTGAGGTCCCATCTATCTCTAAACCCCTACTTATTTCACAGTGCTTATTGCACACAAAGTATTGCTGTTCATCATATATAAAGAGTTTCTTTGAATAAATAAGATAAGGAACTTAATAGAAAAATGTGCAAAAGATAGGAAAAGCAGTTGATAGAAAAAGAAATCCACAGGTTAGTTAAATATATGAAAGATAATCTCTCTAATAATCATAGAAATGCAGTTAAGGTACTGTTTTTTACCCTTTGAATGGGCAGAGTTAGGAAAAATGATAATATCTATTGCTGGTAAGGATGTAAGGAAGTAGGAATTCTTCATACACTGTTGGAAGTGTGAATTGGGCAACCTTTTTGGAGGGTAATTTGGAGATAATGATGACAATTTTACATGCATCTGTTTTTGGAGTCATCAGTTCCTCTTTTAGGAATGTATCCTATCCATTTATTCCTAGGGCTGTTCAAAGATATATGTACAGGATATTCCTGACAACATTGATTGTAATAGTTAAATGGGAAACGCCTTAAATACATAGTCCAAGTAGAGTACCGATTAAATAATATTTTAATTAAAGAGTAACTTTTAATTCTTTCAGTTGCAATTGACAGAAACCCAACTTACCATGGCTTAAGCAAAAATACAAAAGGAGGGTGTGCAATTTATTAGTCCATGGAATGGAAAAATTCAGGACTTCACTGTCTTCCGACATGGTGGGATCTAGGAACTCAATCCCAGTTACTGGGAAGCTGGCTCTTCCATCTCTGGGCTTTTCTTGCTTCTGCATTACTCATTGTCAGGCAGACTCTTCCCTCATGGTGACAGAATTGCCACCAGAAAATCAGGCTTAGATCCCCAAAGCTCAGCAACCTCATTAGAAACAGATCAGGTGAACCCCACTTGAACTGCATGGACTGAGAGTTGGGGAGGGACAGTCTCAGAGGAAAATGCTAGAACTGTGTATTAATTGGAGTTCTTCAGAGAAACAAAACCAGTGGGGGTGTGTGTGTGTGTGTGGCCAGCAGCCTTGAGACCCAGGAAGACCTGATGTTTCCATTCAACTCCAAAGGCAGGAAAAGACCAATGTCCTAGCTCAGTAAGCAGGCAGGCAGGAGGAGTTCCCTCCTACTCAGCTTTTCCTTCTGTTCACATCTTCAGTTGGTTGTATGAGGCCCACCCACATTAAGAGGAACAAGCAGCCTGCCTTACTCTTTCTACCAATTCAGTTGTCAGTCTCATCCAGAGCACCCTTATAGATACACACAGAAAAGGAGTCGGCCAAATGTCTGGGCATCCCATGGCCCAGTCAAGTTGCCCCGTAAAGTCAACCATCACAAACTATACTAGAAGAAGGGGGGATATAAGTCTTGCACAGACAATACCAAGGGTTGTCCCCTAGCCACGTGGTAGAATAAGGTGTAGCCATTAAAAAGATGTGGTTGACTTTGTGTATCTGACACAAGCAACTTTACTTTTTGTTTTAAACTCAGTGTCTCCAGTCTGTTTTGTGTTGCTATAATGAATACCTAAGGCAAGGCTGGGTAATTTATAAAGAAAAAAAGATTTATTTGGCTCATGATTGCGATGGCTGGAAAGTTCAAGATTGGGCATCTGGCAAGGGCCTTGGGCAGCTTCCATGTGAAGGGGAGCTGGCATGTGCAGAAACTGCATGGTGAGGAGGAAGTCGGGGGTGGGGGACAGGATCTTTGCAGCAGTCAGCTCTCCTGGGAACTAATAGAGCGAGAACTCACTCACCCTTGAGGGAGGGCATGCCTCTATTCATCAGGCATTCGCCCCACGATCCAGACACCTCTCATTAGGCCCCACCCCCAACAGTGAAAACCAGGTTTCAACATGAGGTTTGAAGGAGTCAAACGTCCAAACCAAAGCACTCAGTTAAACTTCATGACAACCCTTTGAGGTGGGAACTACTATTTTCATCATTTTACAAATGGAGAAGTCAGAATACAGAGAACTTCCATGACTTACCCAAGGTTGGATGGCCACCAAGAAGCTGAGCTGGCATTTGAACCCCAGCCATCTGGCTCCAGAGTTAACGCCCTGAGCCACTATTAAAGTGCAAAAAGCTGAATGCCCAACAGGAGGTAGTGTGATGTCTCTGTGGAAAACAAGAGCCCCTTCCCCGTCCACACATTTACCTGGTTATTTAAAGAAAACGATTTGGAATGATGCATAAGAAACTATTGCTGATAGTTACTTCTGGGCAGTTACTTCTGAGTTTGGGAGACTGGGAAGAAATGTGGGTGACTGGTTTGGGTTCTTTTCACACCATTCCATAGCATTCAGCATTTGTACTGTCAGCATGGCTTAGTTTTAGGAGTTAAAAATATCATCGGTAATGGATGGGTTGTTTCAAATTGCACCCACGATTGGAATCTCTGACTCCAGAGTCCGCACCTCTAACTTGCAATCTGTATGGCTTTTTCTCGTGTCCACAGGTGACCTTGGCAGGCTATGGCTTCGCCTTCCGCTACTGCCCGAGTGGCAAACATGTGGCCTACATGGAAGGCAGCAGGAGCCTACACGAGGGGGATCTTGAGTTCATTAGCATGGACCTGCATAAGGGATGCGGTACGCAGCCGGAGGAGGGGTTCAGTACCATGGGGACAAACTTCTCACACAAGGGCAGCTCTAGGGGTTCACAACCACAAACAGCGGGCACCAGACACAAAAGAGGTGCTAAGGGTGCCATGCTAAGGAACTGGGAATGTGAACAACGTCTTGGCCACTGAGGGGGCTATGGGGCAGCAGTTCAGCACCAAGGACAGCAGGGAAGCTGGGCACTGGGAGCCCTGGGTTCCAGAGGTTGGGATTCAGGATCTGGTACAAACTTAGAAGATGAGAGTTGCCTAAGCGTGATCCAGGAGTGGCTGCTGAGGAGGTGGTTGTCTCAACATCTGGAGCATGGTGGCATGGACACCGGGTGGTACAGGATCTCAGGAGTTATCAACCTAAAACCTAGGGAAGGATGAGATTATCTACAGAAAGGGTACAAAGCAGGGAGAGGTCCCAGGGCAGATCCCTTGAGCCCTTCTTCCTCAAATCCCTTTATATCATGGCCATCCATGTGCCTGTCCATGCCCACCCGCCAGGCTGAGCTCCCCCAGGCCAGGGATGGCACCTCTGCCCCCAGTATCCAGTGACACAAGGTCAGCACAGTCAGCAACTCAGGGCATATTGAATGCATACACAGAGTTGTCTAAATTGTGTGATTTAGGGGATGTGAGGAAAGTAAAGCCTCATAATCTCCTCCATCCTCCCCCACTGAGGCTGGCTTTGGTGCCCATACTTCTGGGCTCCGTGTGTCTTGTTCTGTCTCCTTGGTAGCTCAGGTAGTCCTGCACTGTAACCATCTCTGCCCGAGACCGTCAAGGGCTGTTACCCGACCCAACTCTTGTCTGGGTTTTCAGAACATGAGATAGGGTCTGGCACACGGGCGATTAGGACTCGTTGAAAGAGTGCGTGAATGACAGGTGACATTGGAGTGCGCTAGTGACAGAGCAGGTGAAGCAGTGGCTGAGTAAGTGAAGAGTGAGAGTGAGTGAATGGAAATTGAATGACGGGGAGACAGCCCGTATGGCTGGATGGCTGTGGGCATGAGTCCACGGTTGAGTCAGTAAGAGAGAAAAAAGGGAAGGGGTGGGCCTGTCAGTGAGTGAGCATCTAGACTGAGCTGCAGCCTCTCCTGTCCCTCCCCAGGGCCCTCCCGCCGCAGTGACCTTCAGACCCTGGGATACTGCATGCTGAAGTGGCTCTCTGGGTTTCTCCCGTGGACAAACTGCCTTCCCAACACTGAGGAAATCATGAAGCAGAAGCAGAAGTGAGTCTGGGGGTCAGCAGAGCCCAGCGCTGGCCCAGCACCCTTGCAGGCAGGGCAGGAGCCCAGGACCCAGCAGGGAGCAGGAAGGGAGGGGAGGTAGTGTTTGAGAGAGCAGGAGGCCTCTGGATTCTCAGGCGCGTGCTCCGCTGTCCATTCCAGCAGACAAGAGCGTGGGCTCAGGAGCCACCACTGTGGGTGCTGGGTGAGCAGCTTAACCTCCACTAGCTGCAGTATCCTCCTCTGTGAGGTGGTTTCCCATTAGCACCAGCCTCCCAGGGCTCTGGAAGGCTTTGAGGGAGTCAGGTACTCATAGTACTCAGCACAGGGCCTGGCCCATAGAAGGTGCTCGTTGTGTGCAGGTCAGCATGACACGTTCATTCATTTACAAACACGTAAGCCACCTGACAGGTGAGGCCCAGGCCCTGCCTCAGCATCTGGCACCACCAGCCATGCAATACCCATGGCACCAGCATCAGTGCCCATAAGGCATTGTGTGTGAAACCGCCAGGTCTTTCCAGTTGTGTTTCACCACTCAGCACCAAGGACAGTGGGCAGGGGACACAAGGGGAAGTTCTGGGGTGGTATTCAGCACCAAGGACAGCGGGCAGTTGACCACAAAGGGAAGTACATGGGCTGTGGGTTCAGCACCACGGACAGCAGGCAGCTGGGTACAGGGAAGCCCTGCAGGTCCAGAGGTTGGGATTCAGCATCTAGTGTGGACTTGGAGGATCTGCCAAAGAGTCATCCAGCAGGGGCCACCCATGTCTGAACTGGAGGATTGGAGTCTAAATGGACCTCAGACCTCAGGGGTATCTCAGGAGTTGACAGCTAAAGCCCCAGGAGAGGATGAGATTATCTGGGAAAATGTATGGAGTGGGAAGAGGGAACTTTCCAGCGAACAGCATTGAGTCCATCATACTTCCCAGCGTTTAGCATGCCGTGTCACTTGTTCACGTTGAGCCTTGTTTTATTCTACCCCCTTTATATCTCCCTCCTTCCTTCTCTCAATCATTGACAGCCACTCAGACACATGTAATGTATGTTCTTCTGATATGTTCGCTTAGATGTATTTGTATCCTTAAAATCGCATGGTGGTGCTATCTGCGATCTGCATAAATGATGCTCTGCTCTGTATCTTATCTGCTTCTGGCTCTTTTCAGCTTTAACCACATCTTCACCCGTGCTCTGAGTTCGCTATTTCTGACTCCTACTTCTAAATGGTTTTTGTACAGACATGGGTGTCTTCGAACAATAACTGGTGGTACTGTGTGTGTTTAATTTGCATAAATGGTACTATGCTCTAAATCTCATTTTGTTTCTTGCTTTCCTTCAGTGCTGTGTTTTTAAACTTTAGCCACCTTGCTGTTTCATGGTCTCTGAGTACTTCTCCTAAATTCGTTTAAATGTATCTCTGTCCTTGAAAACTACGTGCTGTTGGGTGTGTGTTTGATTGGCACAAATGACACTGGGCCCTGGATTCCATCCTCCTCTAGGTTTCAGCTTGTCACTCTCCCAGAGAGCCCTTCCTCATCCCACTACGTCAGATCTCCTGCTTGTACTTGCTCAGAGGAAGGGATGTGTCCCCACCATGTTGGCCTGCTTATAGTGACCTTGTCTGCCTTGGGCATTGCACCCAGTACTTCCCTGTGTCATCCTCAGAACACTTGAGCTGAGTGCTCTTACGCGCTGAGGCACAGAGGGCTTAGGTAGTCAGCCCAGGTCACACAGCTACTGAGCAGAGGCCCTTGGGCTCAAACCCAGGCCGCTCAACTCCAAAGACAGCCCCTCTCACCTCGATGCCTTTTGCCAAGCACAGGAGCCTTATGGGAGGATTGGTGGTGCCTGGATACAGCCTGCCTTCACTTAAATGCTTACTGACCACCTACTATGTGCCAGGCTCTATTCTAGTCCCTGGGGACACAGAAGTAGACAAGGCAAACATCCCTGTCCCCAGGGATCTCACACCCTAGTTAGGAAGACAAACAGTAAGGAGCTAAAGGCTGAACACGCAGCATGCCAGAGATCAGACGGATGGCGGCCGTGGAGCCAGACCCCTGAGTGTCCAGCAGTGAGACTGTCACAGTGTGGGTGTGCACCACGCTTTTAGGTTTGATGTCCAGGAAAAGTCTTTGGCTACAATGGCAGGTGAATTGCCCCCATGGGGCGATGAGGCTTTGAATAGTGGCAAGGAGGATGTCTCAGTGTAGCCCTGGCATGCTCCTAACCTCATAGAGAGAGAGACAGCGAGGCTTTTAGCTCACAGGCGTCCACAGGCAACCTCTGCATTGGAAGCCAGCCTCGTGGAACCCACTAGAACACAAGTCCACTGCCCTATTTTCTTGGAACTTTTTAACACTTATTTTCAAGTCATGATTTATGGTAATGAGAGTTCCTGTCAAAATGAAGCCCGGTGCAAACAGTCACAGCATGAGTAGCTCGGGCGGGGTTAACACACAGCCTGAGGCTGCAGCAGTTTGTGAAGTGCCGTTTACCCACTCTGTTGGGTTAGTCAGGGACAGTCTGGGCTGCTTTCACAAGGAGACCCCAAACCACTGCAGCTCAAATGAAGGAGAGGTTCACTCCTCTCCCACTAGCAGTCCCAAGGCAGGAGAGCAAGGGCAGCCCACACATGTCCTCCTCTGGGTCCATCCTTCTGTGCTGCTGTCTCCCAGCAACAGACAGCACAAATCGTGGGTGCACAAGAAATAGTTGTGGGCCGGGCGCAGTGGCTCACGCCTGTAATCCTAGCACTCTGGGAGGCCGAGGCAGGCAGATCATTTGAGCTCAGGAGTTCAAGACCAGCCTGAGCAAGAGTGAGGACCCCGTCTCTACTAAAAAAAAAAAAAAAAAAAAAACCAAAGAAATTGGCTGACAACTAAAAACATATATAAAAAATTTGCCGGGCATGGTGGCGCATGCCTGTAGTCCCAGTTACTCAGGTGGCTGAGGCAGGAGGATCGCTTGAGCTCGGGAGTTTGAGGTTGCTGTGAGCTAGGCTGATGCCAGGGGACTCTAGCCCGGGCGACAGAGTGAGACTCTGTCTCAAAAAAAAGGAATAGTTGTGGAATGAAAGAATGACTAGGAAATGAATGTGTGAGCCAGCCTAGGCTTCCGTGTGGACACAGACGTGAGGCAGATGCAGCCCCAGCATGGCGGGTTCCCAGGCTGGGAGAAGACACGTGAGAAGCAGGTGCTGCCTGCAAGGGCGGAGGCAGCCTGGGGCATGGTGGGAGCTGAGGGGAAGCACGTGACTCTGCAGCTAGGGATGGCTGACCCCAGGCTGTAGAGAGCACAGGAGCCTCCCTCCCAGGCAGGCAGGGGAGGGGCAAGATTTCTAGGCAGACAGGACAGCACAGAATTGCACTCTCCATTCATTCATTCATTCATTCATTCTCTCAGCACCTGTTTCCTGAGGGCCTCCACGTGTCAGTCCGGGTGCTGGGGACCCAGATAAGAGTCAGCTGATACCTCCTGCTCTCCACTCTTTTTCATTGTTTATTTTTTTTTTTTGAGACAGAGTCTCACTCTGTTGCCCGGGCTAGAGTGCCGTGGCGTCAGCCTAGCTCACAGCAACCTCAAACTCCTGGGCTCAAGCAATCCTCCTGCCTCAGCCACCCGAGTAGCTGGGACTACAGGCATGCGCCACCATGCCCAGCTAATTTTTTCTATATATTTTTAGTTGGCCAATTAATTTCTTTCTATTTTTGGTAGAGATGGGGTCCTCACTCTTGCTCAGGCTGGTTTCGAACTTGTGACCTTGAGCGATCCGCCTGCCTTGGCCTCCCAGAGTGCTAGGATTACAGGCGTGAGCCACCGTGCCTGGCCAATACTCTCTACTCTTGGCAGGAAGACCAGCCCCTGAGGCTCCTCCGGGTTGAATGCTCTCCCCCCCAAGTCGCTTTGCTCCTAAGAACAGTTATGTCGCCCTTTTCACGTCTCTCCCATCTAAAGGGACTTTGGATGAATGTGATGCGCTTCACAAAAAAGGTCTGCGCTGCCAATGTCGGTGGTGCAGGATAAATAAATTAAGTCATGATAATAATTTTAATACCAATGATGTCAGCATGGATAACAGTAATTCCAGAGCCCCAGCTCCTGACCGCGATGTAGAGGGCGGGGCATGTGGAAATGCTCCAGGGAGAGTTGGTGATGTTGATACTGTACCCTGGATGCCCTGCCCCGCCCCCAGTCCTGCCTCTGTTGGCCGACTGGAGGCCGTAACCAAAAGGACCACGAGGGGGCAATATTGCTATGTGCACATTTCCCGCCACCGTGATGCGTCCTCAGCCAGGACGTTTTACTGGTGTGCGTGGACTTTTTCTGTTCAGCCATCAGGTATTCATTTTTTATACATTCCAGTTCATGAAGGAAGGAAGGGATAGAAGAGGAGAGGCAGTTTGCATCCCCAAGGCATTTGGCGTGCAAGGCTCCTCGCTGGGCAAAGCATAAATATGAGTCAGATTTGGTCCCTGCTCTCAGCGCTGCCTGGCTTGGTCAGGGAGATCCCACAGACAGACAGCGATGGTGGCAGAATTGCTCGTACAACCTCCTGATGGCACAACTTGGGAGGAATTGATTTCCCCTGCCTGGAGGGGTTGGGGAGGGATTCCTAGGAGACCGAGCCCTTGAGCTGCTTCTTGAAGGGAGAACAGCCATGTACCAGGGCTTAGAGGGCAGGGTGAGGAAGGCCGCCCCAGGCAGCAGGAGCAGCATGTGCAGAGGTGGGAGGATGTGAGCAGACACGTGGCCTGCTGGAGACTAGGAGTAGTTTGGTGTGGCTGGAGCATGAGATGGGAGGAGGGAGTGGGGCAGACGAAGCCAGAGGGTGGCCAGGTGGCCATGTGTGTCGGTCTTTACCCTCAAGGCACTGGGAGCCGGAAGGGGCAGCTGTGGGCATAGAAAGACCCTCTGGGGCCTTATGGGAGATGCACAGGAGGCCAGTGAGGTGGGTGGGGTCCAGGGAGAGAGGATGAAGTCCCAGCTGGGCCCAGAGCCATGGGGCGGGGGGAGATGGGATAGAGAGAGTTGGGGAGCAGGAGGGCGGGGCTGGGGAAGACTGGGGGACAGCAAAGGCAAGGACAGCGCCCAGTGACTGGGTGGGTGGTGAGAGCCAGCCTGGTGGGCCAGGCCAGAGAAGAAATGATGTGGCTGGGGCTCAGGGTAGAGCAGAGGCAGCGGACAAAGTCCCATTTTCCTGAGCGGTCCAAGCGGGACATGTGTGTGTTTGTATTATGTGTGTATGTGTGTATATGCAGTTGATCCTCATTATTCACAGATTCCTCATTTGTGAATTCTCCCTAAAAGCATTTGCGATCCCAAAATCAATTCTCGTGGTGCTTCTGTGGCTATTTGCACACACATGCAGAGTAGAGACAAATATGAGTCACCCAGCGCATGAGTTCCCAGCTGAAGGTGGAACCAGGCAGTGCGCTGCCTCCTCGTTTCTGCTGTCATACTATAAACAAGTGTCCTTTTCACTGTCTGTTCAATGCTACACTCTTCTCGTTTTTATGTTTTTTGTTGGTGCCGTGCTGTGTAAAATGTCTGCCTAGCGCAGTGCTCAGGCGCTGTCTGATGTCCCTGGGCACAGGCAGACTGATGACACGTGTGTCAGATCAGCTTTGTTCGGACACGAGCTGCAGTGCTGTTGGCCGTGAACTCTTGTCATTTCATGCTGCCTCAGCATCCATTTGAGTGTAAGTAGGACTTTCTCATATCAAAGGAAGGGCTGGGTCACCACTGACACAGTTTTGAGTTCCACATCTCCCAGTTCCTCATTGTGGGCGATCCAGATATCTGCCTTACAGCATTGCCTCCTGGTGACCCCGTCCCTATGGGACAGCTTGATGCAGCCTACCTGACACCCCTGCCGGTCCCCACACCCCACACGGACTGTTCAGATAGGCCTCAGTGACCACCTCTTGGGCACAGCATGACCTGTAAGCCAGCACTCAAGCCTGTAAGCCAGTGTGCTCTAAACCCGCCAACTAAACTCCCCACAGGAAACCTGTGTGGATAATACCCTGGACCCCGCTAAAGGCATTGGCCCATGGGTGCCCCCCAACATACTCTCTGACCCATGTGTGTGGGGGGGGTTCCAGGTGTGCTGTGTACCCCCCAGGACCTGTAAGTGATAAACTCTTTACTTCCATCTTGCATCTCTCCTAATCATCAAAGGGGCCCTCTCCATCTTAAAGATCCTAAATTAAAAGAGATTTCAATGCTAATAAATTAACAATATTTATCAAATAAGATGTCTTTCACCAGAAACACACCTTAAACAAGGTTATGTAGTGATCAGCTGATGAAATGTAACCAGAGGCTCACAGGAACCTAATGCTATCTTTCCCCTGGAAGCTGGTTCTGGATTGGCTAGTTCAGCATTCACAGAGACGCTGCAGAACGTAATGACCGTGAATAACAAGAACCGACTGTATATATATTAGGCATTCTCTTTTAAAAGGTTGTTCTCCTTTCCCTAAAAGACCTTTCACGTGTCTTTCTGTCCCTTCAGTTTTCTCGACAACCCGGAGGCCCTGGTGGGACTGTGCGGTCACTGGACCAGGTCCTCAGGTACGTCCAGGAGGGGGCCTGGGCGGGACCAGGTGGCTTAGGGTTGCCTCTCTTTACACCCCTTTGTTTTCTTTCCTTGAATTTTCCAAATTGCATTTGTAATAAGTACCCATTGTAGAAAATCAGAAATCTTCAAAAAAACACAAAACAAACCTCCTGTCTCTAGACAATAACAACAATAACAAAAAACCCCACATACACATAATATTTTAATGGAATCGGACTATGCATGTCCATGATATGGATATGCAACTTGGTAGCCAACCTTTTTTTCATTTAAGAAGTAATCTTGGTTTGTGCTTTAAAAAAAACAACAATGAAAAAAGAAGTAATCTTGGAGATTTTCTACGTTTGTATATTTATAATTGTGTCAGTTTTTTAAATTATAAAATACAAATAATGTCAGGATTTTTTAAACTGTGATAATGGCTTATGAGTCAGTCATGAAATCAATTTAATTGGTCAAGAACAGGGTATTTAAAAATTAAAAAGGACCAAAAAAATGAGTGCCCTGCAGGAGTTAAGGAAATGTTTGTGAGCGGTGGTTTCAATGATACATGTTTACATCTCTATGTGTGCATGTCGGTACCAGATTATAACATAAAATGTGTTTCTAACATAGGTCTCAGTTTGAAAATGTTTGAAAGACACTGGTATATCTGTCTGTGGGTACAACAAGCCATTGTATGAATATACCATAATTCATTTAACCAATTCCTCATTGAAAAACATTTAGACTGTCTCCAACTTTTTGGTGTTATAAACACTTTCCTATTTTTTTCCTTTATTGGGTTTTGGTTTAAATGCCACCATAATATTTGCTTATAAAATAAACCAAACTGAAATGTGAAGCCTAAAAAGTGAAAGTTCCTGTCTGTTCCCAGCTCCCTCCCCCATCATACTTTCAAAAGTAATCTCTGTTAATGTTAATAGTGTGGTGAGTATGTATGTCAGTTATCTACTGATTCACAAGAAACCACCCAAAATCCCAAAATCATAGTGGCCTAAAATGACCTGAGCAGACATTTCTCAAAAGACACACAAATGGCCAACAAACATGAAAAAAGATTCAACGTCACTAATCATCAGAGAAATGCAAATCAAAACTGCGATGAGGGATCATCTCACTCCAGGTAGGAAGGCTATTGCTAGAAAGACAAGAAATAGCAAAAGGAAACTCTTATACGCTGCTGGTGGGAAGGTAAACTAGTACAGCCACACAAAAAAAAACACAAATAGAACTACCATAGGATCCAGCAAGCCCACTACTGGGCTTTTAGCCAAAGAAAAGAAAATTGGTATATAGAAAAGAGATCTACACCCCCATGTTTATTGCAGCACTATTCACAGTAGCTAAGATACGGAATCAACCCAAGTGTCCAACAAAAGATGAATGGATAAAGACATGTGGTGTGTACATACACAATGGGATACTATTCAGCCAAAGAAAAGAATGAAATTCTGTCATTAGTGGCAACATGGAGGGAACTGGAGGACATTATGTTAAGTGAAATAAGCCAGGAACAGAAATTTAAACACCACATGTTCTGATATGCAGAAGCTAAAAAAAAAAGTTGATCACATAGAAGGAAAAAATAGAACAGAGGTTACTATAGGCTGGGAAGGGTAGGGGGAAGGGAAGGATAGGG
This sequence comes from Lepilemur ruficaudatus, assembly GCA_963574885.1. Lineage (NCBI taxonomy): Eukaryota > Metazoa > Chordata > Mammalia > Primates > Lepilemuridae > Lepilemur > Lepilemur ruficaudatus. Next base: position 2,023 of record CAUYRT010105254.1, on the reverse strand, counting down.
AGGGATTTCTTAAAAGATATAAAATTACAGCTAGATAGGAAGAGTAAATTCTAGTATTCTGTTGCACTGTAGGATGACTGTAGTTAATAATAGTATGTATTTTCAAATAGCTAGAAGGAGGATATTAAATGTTCCTAACACAAAGAGATGTTAATTGTTTGAGATAGTGGATATGCTACTTACCCTGATCTGATCACTGTACATTGCATGTATTGAAACATCACTATGTACCCCATGAATACGTACAATTATTATGTGTCAAAAAAACATAATGGCCTAAAACAACCCCCATTTTATTCATTTACAATTCTTTGGAATAGCAATTTGGGCTGGGTTCAGCCAGGCAGTTCTTCTGCTGATCTTACCAGGGGACAGCCATGCCAGTGCAGCCATCTGGTGGCTTTGCGGGAGCTGGAGAGTTCAAGTGGCTCCTCACTCTCCCATGTGGGTTGGGTGCTGGCTTGGCACTGGCAGGTCTAGGAGGCCTCAGCTGGGATGGCTCATCTCTGCTCTAACCGGGTCATGCATCTTACAGTGCGGTAGACAGGGCTGCTTCACATGGTCGTCTCAGGACAGCTTTCCAAGAGGGCAAGAGTGGAAGCTGCGGAGTATAGGACATACCTCTGCCACATTCTCGGGATCAAAACAAGCGACAGGGCCAGCCCAGGCTCAAGAGGTGGGGAAATAGACTCCACCCCAGAATGGGGAAATGCTTAGTGAGGGGTGGTTTCGGTGACACAATGTTAACATCACAAAGTTGTTCATACAGGTATGAGAGGAGCTGTCACCGCCAGCTCCGCAAACAGCCTTCACAATCTGCTGCAGGTACTTTTCTACATATGGAGCAAACATAAATATGCACACATACTTTGTTTTTTATAAAACTGTTTTTGTTTTCAAGAACAAATATGGGCTCACCCTGTATGCATCTTACTCGACCTCTTCTTGCTTTTTTCACTTAGCCCTGAGGCTACTCTTCCGAGTCCTTCCTTATACATAAATCCACCGCAGCTGGGTTTTTTGACAGCGGCGCAATATTCACGGTTTGGCTGCAGCATAATTTGTAAAGCCAATCCCTGTTATTGGATATTCAGATTGGTTTTGTTTGGGAGGTGTTATTGCTGCTGTCGTTGGCAACACCCCTTCTGAAGAGCTTCTGTGTTGCTCTCTAAACTGCAGGCAGAAATGGATAGTTTCTCCCCCTCTGGCTCTGTAAGAGCTCATTTTTGAGTTATTTTAAATCCCCGGCGTTCAAATCATGGATCAGCTGCTCAGGTCACGCTCCCCTCCAGGTCTGATAAGCCTCAAAGGGCGTTGGCGGTGGGTGGGACCTGTTGGGGGCGGGGCCTGGGTGACAGAGTCTCAGTCTCCGGTCCTGCAGTCGGAGTTGCACGTACCAGCTCAGGGACCTTCAGTGGGTAAATGCGCCTCATCTGAGCCTCAGCTTCCCCATGTATAAAAGGAGGCCAATACTAGCCCCACCTCCAGGGTTGTTGCAGGGATCCAGTGCAGAACCCTGTGCACTTTGCTGGGCCCAGGCAAGAGCTCACTACTGCTGCAGCCACTAGCCAACCGTGCTCGGTGCAGGCTTGGGCCTGCAGCAGATATTCCCCAAGTAGGGGCCATTGTGATGATTATTGTTGACATCATAATTGGCACTTTTTTTTATACCTAAGCTTGCACCTCACAATCCAGTAATTGGCACTTTTATTTTAAAAGTGTGACAATAGGCCGGGCGCAGTGGCTCACGCCTGTAATCCTAGCACTCTGGGAGGCCAAGGCAAGTGGATCGCTCAAGGTCAGGAGTTCAAAACCAGCCTCAGCAAGAGCGAGACCCCGTCTCTACTATAAATAGAAAGAAATTAATTGGCCAACTAAAAATATATATAGAAAAAATTAGCCAGGCATGGTGGCTCATGCCTGTAGTCCCAGCTACTCGGGAGGCTGAGGCAGAAGGATCGCTTGAGCCCAGGAGTTTGAGGTTGCTGTGAGCTAGGCTGACGCCATGGCACTCTAGCCCAAG
>CAUYRT010105253.1:0-21908 GCA_963574885.1 Lepilemur ruficaudatus | reverse complement strand
TAGAAAAAATTAGCCGGGCATGGTGGCGCATGCCTGTAGTCCCAGCTACTTGGGAGGCTGAGGCAGAAGGATCGCTTCAGCCCAGGAGTTTGAGGTTGCTGTGAGCTAGGCTAACGCCACAGCACTCTAGCCCGGGCAACAGAGTGAGACTCTGTCTCAAAAAAAAAAAAAAAAAATTCATAATCCCATCAACCTTTACAAATTTATGTTCAACCTGGCCCGTCTTTTCAAATGAACTACATACCACTTTCCCTCTCAGGCACTATACTCCAGGAACCTCCTTGAACCTAAGAACAGAGACAAATTTTCACTTGTCCCTTTTATTCCTTGACCACACCAATCTTGTTCTTGCATTAGGCAGTTGCCTATGGTTCCCTGTGCCTAGAAGATGCCGTCCCAGTTTTTCACATCAGCTCCCTTCTCATCCTCAGGTTTCTGTTTGTTTGTCGCCACCTCCCCAGAGGGTTCTCATTCCTGCGTACTTGGTTTAAAGTAGTCCTTCCAGCCAGGTGTGGTGGCCCATGCCTGTAGCCCCAGCTACCCAGGAGGCTGAGATCTGAGTATCGCTTGAATCCAGGAGTTTGAAGCTAGCCTAGGCAACATAGTGAGACCTCGTCTCAAAATGTATATAAAAAATTATAATAATTTAAAAAAAGTAGGCCTTTCCTCAGCCCCTTTGCCCTCATATGACCTTGCACAGTCTGGAATTATCCTGTTTGTTTGTTTGTGTTTACTGTTGGTCTCCTCTTACCAGAATATAAACTATATAAAGAGGGAGAAAAATGCAAATTGTGAGGCGAGTAACTGAAGAATAAAAGTTCAGGAAGAACAAAAAGGGATGGGATGAAGACCTCAAAGGGAAAACATGGTAGTGCCATTTCTTCCTCAGAAACAATAGCAAGGAAGGCAGAAGAGAGCAGAAACATCAAGAAGTCTGAGGTGGAATGCATTATGCAATCTGGTAAGTTCTTTTTCCATCAGCCTTTAATTACATGGTTAAATTGGCTGTGGGAATTGCAGCAAACTATTTGATTTTACCCTGCCAGCTGGCTCTGGAAGATATGCTGTGTATATGAGATGGAGAAAATCCTTCTCCAGATTCTTTTCTCCTTGGCTCTACTAGGCTTAGCAAGGAGAATCACTGGCCCATGTCATGTACATGAAAAGTGCTTTGGGAGCTGTGAGGAGGGTCTTTACAGATGTTGTCACTGTTATTTTACTTTGTGCATGATTCTAACAGAGTTATACCCTGTCCTGAAGCATCAGAAAGAAACATCTGGGTAGATGAACATCATGCCCCCAAAGGAGCTTCAGCATTCTTCCTGAGAAACAGTGAGTTCAGATTTACATTTGTTTTTTTGTCATGGGCTTTGAAATGACTAAGCATTAAATTCACATAATCCTGCTGTGAAACAGATTACAATAATGTTATCCTAACCTTATTTTCTGTTGAAAGGTGGAAATAAGATTTGCTCCAGACTAAACAGGAAGTCAGTAATAAAATTATAGCTACTGATTGTGCATATGTTACATATTGTATACACTACTCTAAGGTTCCGGGTGACAACTGCAAAGAGCAGAATTGGTGTTATTGGTGATCTTTTCAATTCTCAACCTCTCTCCTCACACCCACAGACAACCAAGGTATGCATGCGTGGTGTGTGAAAGACAGATGATGAAAATATTAAATAAGGGTATTTATAATCACCCACTTCCTAGTGTTTGGGATTACAGGTTTCCTTGGTGTTACTGGGGTTATTTAGGAGATAGATGCCGGGCAGTGTGTTATGGGAAAGGGGAGAAGTTGGCAAGTGGGTGGGAGGCTGCAGTGGGCAAATGAATAAACACCATGTGCTGCCTGATTGCCCCAGGCTGGGGAGAGCAATGGTGAATGACGGTATGCTGATGATTTGGTAGCTACCAGAGACAGTGGAGACACTTAATCATTTATGGTAAGTAAAGCTAGAAGAGGCCCACAGGAACTTTTATAAAAGCAACATTCCTTGTCTCCAAAACATTACAATTGGCACTATGCTCTTTTCCCCTTCTCTTTCGCTTTCTTTTAAAAATTTGTTATTTTGAAATAGGCCTTGAGGTGAGGCAGAGTGGCTTGAGTTGGCCAAGGTACCTTCCAGAAAAGTCCATGACCCATGAATGTCAAGAAAGGGCTTGACTAAAGCACTGAAGGTTTAGCTTGTACCATAATTAACTTTTTATTCTTGAGGATGTAGATTAATTGGGAGCCAAAGAATTTTCAGGAATTAGTAACGCCATGGCAAGCTAACAGTGGATAGGGGTCATGGAAGTGGTTAAGTACAAGGGTGCTGAGAGCATGCCCTTCTCTGTGCCTGCTCAGCTGTTTGGGTAGGGGACTGCCACTAGTTCAAGTGCAACTCAGCCAGGCTCCCAATGTAGCCCTCCTTGCCTAGGTCCCAACAGCGTGAGAAGGCTATTTTCTAAAAAGAATACACAGGCCCTCCAAATCCCCATTTTTGATAACAGTACCTTCCCTATTTTAAAAGACTCCTACGGTACTTTCTCTCATCTCTAACCAACTCAGGCTAGAAAGAAGAAAAATCAGATAAACATCAGTCCAGTTTAGATTACAGCGCATTAAATGCAATTACACACCAATTACGCCAGTCTCAAAAATATACACAAATTAAGATCCAGAACATGTATGTACCTAATGTTTACATATACTTTAATACTAACCCTACCTTGTGTATCTGTTTATTCTCGTCACTGACACATATCCTTATTTTTCCAGACTCACACGTTACTATCACTATGCTGCCTTTCACTTGTCGTAGAAAATGTCCCAGAGTTGGAAGATCCTGGGTTTTAATCCTGTTTCTCCCCTTATTATATGGCTTGTATGAAGCGGCACCATCTGAAGAGAAAGAGCAGGTAGAGTTGGAGGCTCAGTGGTCCCATACAACCACCATCATTCCCACTGAGGATGGTGGATGTTCGAAACTGCCGGAAGTATGTTTCCGACTTTTCCTTCAAACGTGCTTTCACGTCAGTCATTTCAAGGCCTGCCCGAAGGCCTCACACAGGTCGTGAACACTTGTTTGGTCTGCACTGAAAAGAGAAGGCTTCTCTTTGAGTCTAAATCAAGGGAGAACAGGAAGAAAAACAAGTCCGTCCTATATCATGAATCTACTTTGTGTCAAGCACTGTTCAAGTTCGGAGGGAGAAATGCAAAAAAATCAGACTCCGAAATAACTAACATTATTTTGGGCCACAAGCTTTCCAAGCAGAGCGCAATGCAAACCAGCGTCTCACATGCGGGACCGGGGCTCAAGAGGCCGGCGCGGAACCCAGCTTCCGGCGACCGCAGCAGCCGCGGAGCACAAAATCCCAGGCAGCCCCCGCCACGGCCCCGCAGCCCACGGCCCCGCAGCCCCCGCCCCCGCGGCCGAGCGCCCGCGCATGCGCACAGCGCCCGGCGCAGGAGTCGGGGTGGGCGAGCCCCGGCTGCCATCTTGCAGCGCGCGGGAACCGCCGCCGCCGCCGCCGGCCAAGAAGCCGGGCCAAGCGAAAGCGTGTCCTGCCCAGACCACCTTCCTTTTCCATTGCCAACCTTGCCAAGCAGCCTGGCTGCCCAGCGCCAACTCCAGGCCAATGAACTAACCTACAGCCCGCGGCCCGACTGTCAGCAGCGGCTCGTCCCGGTGTCCAGCCCCGCGAAACGGAGCGTCCGGGCACCCAGCCGCCCCGCCGGCCGCGATGCCGAACACGCAGCTGCCGCCCAAGGAGAGCAACCTTTTCAAACGCATCTTGGTGAGTGACCGTAGGCCGCGCCGCCGACCCCCGGCCTGGAGGGCGAGCGGTCAGGTGGCGGCGCCTCCGCGGGCTGGGCTCGGCCTCCGCTGCGCTCCGCTCTTTGTTTACCTCCGAGCCCTGGGGACCCGACGTCCCCGCCCCGGCCTGCCGGCTCCGGCCGCTCCTCCGCGCGCGCTCCCTTTCCTCGGCAGCGGCCCGCTTCGCCCCCGCCGTGCTCTTTCCAGAAACTTCCCGCCGCCCTCTGCAGTCCCCGGGAAGCCGCTTCGGCCGGTGGTGGCTCCTCCGGTGCCTTCTGCGGGGCCGGGCTTGAAGCCTTCCTACCCGGGTCCTCCCCAGCTTGTTTCGCTTGCCCGTCTCCCCTCGGTGAGGTGTTCGTGCGCTGCTTTCTGTTGAGTAGACTGCACAGCACTCCCTAATTAAATCCCGTGAAAGCAGGATCGGTCCGGTAGTGGCATGGGGCCCTGATCTGTACAGGTTACGGGAAAAGAAAACCGGCATGCCGAGGAAGCCGAGCCTGGCCCTGCCTCCCTCTGGGAGAGAGTTTGCTCGTTTGTGATGTCCCGTGTTTACCCTCTTTGGAAGCGAACAGATGAATAGGTGACTTGAGCCGTGTTTCTAAGTTGTCACAAACTGCAACGCAGCTCTTTGCTTTTAACGCGCACAGGCCTTGCCTTGAGTGATCAAAGCCGCGCGGACTGGCTGGTTTTGCCCTGGAGAGGAGCATTTGCTTTATTTCCGAACAGAAAACTGAATCGTGGCCGGGTGATGGTGACCGCTGCCTCGCCGAGAGGGCAGTTTTCTGTAGTCTGTGCCAGGGCTCCTGGACGCGACGGTTTTCCGGGAAGAGGCAGCTTGACTTGGCTTTTCTCATTATACACTCGGGATCATAGATGTTAAACTTATATTTTTAAATAGATAGCTGTCTTTTCTGGACTTCTCTTTTCATCTGAAAACAAGAATGTATTTGCTAAACAAGCGTTTAGATTTTAAGGGTGAATTTGTTGAGAGCTTGTGTTGGCTATATCGCTATTAGCTGTTGCTTAACTTTACTATAAATAAAACGCTAATTTTAGAAGAGTTTTGAGTATTATACCGTCAATGGCAGATAAAATTCATAGTAGCTGTTCTGTTTTTAGCCAATAGAAAGTTCACACTTAGTTTTAGAATGTTAAGAAAGATACACGGTAGACGGGATGAAAATTTTAAATCTTCATTTTATACGGTGCTTAGTGTTGAGCGAATAATGAGAGACAAGTGTAAAAAAAAACATGCTAATAATTAAAGCCATGTGGCTGATTGCTTCATTGGGCTTCGCGTATTTTTTTCTTATTTTACTTTCGTTTTTCTCATACCCTTCTATTTTACATAGTATGGAATTGGAGAAGTGAACGTTTTTTTTCCCCCTTTAAGGTTTTTTGTTTGTCTAGGGAATCTGGAAGATTAATGAAAAAATTATCTATAAATTGTTAGTTGGATTTCAGGACATTTGGCGTTGTACCTAAATGATGACAGCACTTCTTTTCTCTATGGCTATTTTCTAGTTCAAATCATGTATTAGTAGCATAAAGAAAAATGGTTGTATGATTTATTAGTCTCAACTTACAAAAGAGTTAAAGCTGTTGCTGAGTTAACTTTGTCCTCAGATAAATTGGAAAATGCTAAACATTTTCTTATCTGGGTATGTAATTTTAAAGGTTGGGTGAGTTTAGGAGGGTGCTGCAAAAATGAATGATTTTATCCTCTCACATTTGCAATATATGTGGGTAAAGTTTTGCTACAGCAAATTCCGTGGCAAACAGAAGTCTCTATGATAAAACTATTTTTTGAGTTTGGTTGGTGGATCAAAGTGCTTTGCCACCAACAGTAAGTTTTTTTCTATTCATTATCAATGTACTTAAACACATCCACGCAAAGACACTAGCTAGTTTTTGTTTTTTCTTTTTTTATTTAACATATTCTGTGTGGTTTATATCTGCCTGTGTTATTCCTCAGACTGGCTAGTAGCCTTACAGTTTGTTGAACTTTGGAGCTATTTCATGCCCTCTTTCACAGAGACACAAATGAAACCCAGTAATGGTAAATGACTAAGTGTCTAAGCTTCTTTGTCTGGTTAGTAGCAAAGTTGAGACTAGAATCTATCTTTTCTATAATGGTTCCTTACTGAATCTTGGGCTTATCTTTACCTGAGTACTTGGACTCTGGAGCCAGACCACCTGGGTGAGAATTGTGGCTCTGACACTTACTAGCTTTGTAAACTCAGTAACTGTGCCTCAGTTTCTTCATCTAAAGTGGAGGTAACGTACATTTCATAGGCTTTCCTGGGATTTAAATAAACACTAAGTGAGAGCAGTGCCTAAGACATAGTAAATGCTTCCAATAGGTGTTAACTGTTATTATCATTATTATTACTGCTATTATCAGTTTGGTTATTATTACTTTTAAACTACTTGGTAAGTCAAAAAAAAAAATAAGTCATCCTTTGGTAGAAGCAGGGGAATAGGCTCCAGTACCACCCCTCCATACTCAAATCTTCCCATAGTTAATTCTCAAAGTGGGCCCTCTTTATACACCGGTTTTGCATCCTGCAAATACTATATTTTTGATCTTGTTTGGTTGAAAACATTTGCTGTGAGTGGACCCATGCAGTTCAAACCTGTGCTGTTCAAGGCTCAACTGTATTTCTCTTTTGCTCTTCTTCAGTAGTTACTTCTGCTTGTTTTTTCTTTGTCATTTGTCAGGTGAACTCCTGTCTGTAGGCCAACTCAGATTGTTATTTTTATATTTGAAAATATTTTTGGAAGAGTCAATGTATTCACATGGTTCAAAATATAGGTTTCTCTCCTATCCTTGCCTTACAGCCACCTAGTTCCGATCTCCAGAGGCAATCAAAAAGCCTCAATTTAAACATTTTTTGTGTTTGTGTAAAAACTTTTCTAATTCTGCCCTCCACGTCCAGCCCCTGGTGCAAGGCTTGATCTTGTTCTTACTCATTGCTGGTGCCATTTTGCTTTGAACTTAGTAGGCGATATTTATGGAGCAGCTCCTGTTTGTGCAGGCTGTGGGGATGCAGCAGTATTTAAAATAGGCGGGAGTCAGGCATGGTAGCTCCTGCCTGTAGTCCCAGTTGTTCCGTTGCCTGAGGCAGGAGGATCACTTGAAGCCAGAAGTTCAAGAGCAGCCTGGGCAACATAGAGAAACCATGTCTGGAAAAAATAAATAAATAAAAAAACATTAGGCTGGTGTGGTGGCTCATGCCTGTGGTCCCACTCCTTGGTGGGATGCTGGTATGGGATGATTGCCTGAGCCCAGGAGTTCTAGGATGCAGTGAGCTGTGATTGCACCACTGCACTCCAGCCTGGGTGGCAGAATGAGACCCCACTCTAATAAATAAATAAACACACAAACAAACAAATAAAAAAATAGACGAGATCCCTGTTCTTGTGGAGATTACATGGTGGTGAGGAAGACAGACACTAAGTAATCGAATAAATCAGATTTCAGGAAAGCGCTGTAGAAAATAAAATAGAGTAATATGATAGAGAATATGTGTGTTGTGGGGAAGAGGTGGGAGCCTGGCAGTATTTGATAGAGACTTGGATACTGAGGAATACCGCCATGGGAAAATCTGGGGAAGAGTTTTTAGGTGGAAGGAACACAAGTGTAGAGGCCTGAGGGAGGATAAGCTTGGCATGTTAGGTAATAGAATACCCAGTCTGACTAAACAGTATAAGTGAGGGGAGAATGGAAAGAGATGAGGTGTTCTCAGGTCAGTGGCTGCTGAGAAGAGTGTTCATTGCTTAGCCTGGCTGATGGCTTTTAGGAAGAAAGATATTACTTATGCTTGTATTAGGCTAATGATCATGATGGTCTTTGGAGTCATACCAGAGGTTTGCAACTAAGCTGAGCCACTTATAAACAAGTTTTTGATTTTTTTTCTTAAGAGACAGAGTCTTACTCTCTCACCCAGGTTGGAGTGCAGTGGCAACATCATAGCTCACTACAACTTCCAACTCCTGGGCTCGTGGGATCTTCCCACCACACCCTTCCCAGTAGTTGGGACTACAGGTGTGCACCACCATGCACAGCTAATTTTTAAATTTTGTAGAGACAGAGTCTCTCTGTGTTGCCCCGCCTGGTCTCAAACTCCTAGCCTCAAGCAGCCTTCCCACCTCTGCCTCCCAAAGTGCTGGGATTACAGGTGTGAGCCACCAACCCTTACCCTAAACAAATTTTTTGAACTTATCAGTTTCAGTTTCTGCATCTGCGTAAGTGGAGGTAATGACACTTAATCTTAAGGAGTTGTTGAAAGAATTAAGATATAACAAGTTGTGTACAACCACTTAGTGGTTGTTCAATAAGTGGCAGTGTTTCTGATGTGTGTGTACATACACCTTATTTTCATTCTTGTCACATAGCAAAGGGTTTTAGTGAATGAAGTTTTTAGTATTTTTCTGTAATCACAAGTTTTTGCTTTTGAATTAAAAAAATTCTGTGGCAGTATTAGTTGACAATTAAATATCTTTTTTCTTTATCGTCTATACAAGTGAAAATACTGAGATTCTAGAATGATTTGGGGCCGGGACTGGTGGCTCATACCTGTAATCCTAGCACTCTGGGAGGCTGAGGTGGAAAGAGCCTTTGCGTTCAGGAGTTGGAGACCAGCCTGAGCAAGGGTGAGACCATGTCTTTCCTAAAAATAGAAAAATTAGCCAGGTGTCATGCGCACGCCTGTAGTCCCAGCTACTAGGAAACTGAGGCAGAAGGATTGCTTGAGCCCAGGAGTTTGAGGTTGCTGTGAGCTAGGCTGATGCCATGGCACTCTACTCAGGGCAATAGTGTGAGACTGTCTCAAAAAAAATAAAATGATTTGGCAAGAGTAGGTAACAAAAGTATATTTCGTGTTGTAAGTGATATGAATCCTTTCCATCGTGTATGTTTTAGACCTAATTTTGGATCTTGAATTTAGAATGTATGATGCAATGAAAAGTTGCTCCACTGTATATTCATTTTGTAAAATAACTTTTGTCCATATTTCTTTACAGAAATGTTACGAGCAGAAGCAGTACAAAAATGGCCTCAAGTTTTGCAAGATGATTCTTTCAAACCCAAAATTTGCTGAACATGGAGGTATTGTGTCATCTGTGAGAGGTTGCTTTAGGGAAATCTTAATTCCAAAATCAGACTGATAGGATTTTTAACAGTGAAAGAAGACTGCTTCTCATATTCCAAGGCCTTGCAGCTCTATTAGAGTGCATAAATGTTCAACATTTTTAGTTATGCTTTATGTGAGTCTTATTTTAGATTACTTTTATTATCCTTAGATATATGTACTGTGTCTTTACTTTTACTTTAGTTGCTCTATTGAGGAAATATTGAACAAGGTATAATACACCAGTATTTTTATCATTTCCTCTGTTACTTTGAAGAGAAATTTACATTTATACCTTGGTTTCCTGTGTATGAAATTAGGACAGTATTTGCAACATAGAAGTATTACAAAGATATAGTCACATGAATTTTATTCTTTGGTCTATGTGGGTTTGTTTTTTTTTTTTTGAGACAGAGTCTCTCTTGCCTGGGCTAGAGTGCCGTGGTGTCAGCCTACCTCACAGCAACCTCAAACTCCTGGGCTCAAGCAATCCTTCTACCTCAGCTTCCCGAGTAGCTGGGACTACAGGCATGTGCCACCATGCCCAGCTAATTTTGTCTGTTTTTGGTAGAGATGGGGTCTCGCTCTTCGGCTGGTCTCGAACTCCTGAGCTCAAACGATCTGCCCGCCTTGGCCTCCCAGAGTGCTAGGATTACAGGTGTGAGCCACCACGCCCAGCTGGTCGATGTGTTTTTTATATATTATATCTGACCTTTATATATAAATATGATATTAGTGATTTTATCATTAGATTGTGTATGTTGAGTGACTTTTCTAGCACTGATGGTGTTAATAAGATCTGTATTTTCTTCTTTCCTTTTGCACTGATAGCCAGTTTTTGTTAGAAGAATGTGTCAGGTTAGACGTGCAAACTGTAGCACTATAGCATAAGCAAAGCTAGTTGAGGACACTTATTATCAGACTTGGGTAACTCTCGACACCATCTTGTTGGAAAAATAGGCTGACCCTACTCACCTTTCTAATAACTTTTAAGAGATTCTTTGAAGGAAATTGAAAGAAACCTTCATTTCATAGAATTTAAAAATTTAAAGCTTAGGGCATGGTGGCTTGCCCCTGTAGTCCCAGCTACTCAGGAGGCTGAGGTGGTAGGAATTGCTTGAGGTCAGGAGTTCATGACTAGCCTGGGCAACATACCAAGACCCTATCGCCTTAAAAAAAAAGAAAGAAAGAAATTTAAAGTTTGATTTCATGCTTTTTAGCTGTGGAACCCTCATCCAAATGGAGGCTGTGGGGAAGTTCAATATGTAAAACAGATAAAGGATAGGGGTGGGGGGATTTGGATCACCATGTTCTGAAAACCATGGAGTCCACAGAGATCAGTTTGAAAACCATTGTTCTTGTCTGATTCCCCTGTTTTGGATCATTCTGAGAATTATTTCATTCTAAACCATCTTTCATTAACTCCCTAACATATTTTTGGTTTGCCACTCCCATTGTCCAGTGTTGTGCTCTTGAAATGCAAGCTGATGTTTAATTAGCCTAAGTAGAATTATTTGGAGTAAACTTGCTGCCAAAAATGAAGTCTGTTCTGATACTGAATAAGGTGATTTTTAAATAATGTATAACTCTTTGTTAAGTACATTGTTTTTGTGGGATGTAAAAATCAGATGATCGATTAGAATTGCTCTTAGGTGAAAGCTGTGTGGCTGGGTGAGGTGGCTCATGCCTATAGTTCCAGCACTCTGGGAGGCCAAGAAGGGAGGATCACTTGAGGTCAGGAGTTCAAGACCAGCCTGAGCCAGAGTGAGACCGTATCTCTGATAAAAATCAAAAAAATTAGCCATGCGTGGTGGCACATGCCTGTAATCCCAGCTACTCAGGAGGCTGAGGCAGGAGGATCCCTTGAACCCAGGAGTTTGAAGTTGCCGTGAGCTAGGCTGATGTCATGGCACTCTAGACGCTGTCTCAAAAAAAAAAGGAAAGCTGTGGAACTGCTGTAGTAGATTTAATTCAACAGGACTCAGATGCCTAATGTGTTAATTTTTTTCAGCAGAATAATATTAACCCCCTTTATAGAGTCTTATGAAGGGCAATAACCATTTTAGTTACTCAGTCTCAGCCTAAGGAATTTCAGAAAAAGTTTTGGGTTGCTAAGCTTTAAGCAAATACTTCAATGTAGTTTTACTTTTTGTACTTGGAAAGTAGTTCCAGTTATGAGATTAAAAAGATGAATAATATAAGCATTGGAGCAGTAGTAATCCTTCAGATCTCAAATATTAAAGTAGTGCTGAGTGAGTAATTTGAATCTTTAATGTGTACATAGAGGTTAAAATTATTTTTCAGAGACTTTGGCTATGAAAGGATTAACACTGAACTGTTTAGGAAAAAAAGAAGAAGCATATGAATTTGTTCGTAAAGGACTTCGTAATGATGTCAAGAGTCATGTCTGTATCCTTTTTCAGTAGTTAAGTAGTTTAATTTGATGTATGTTTTCATTTACTAATTTTTTTTCTAATTCAAGTTAAAAATGTTTTATTATGAACAATTTCAAACCTACATAGAAGAGAGAATTTAATGAACTCTATGTACGCATTACTTAGCTTCAGTAATTATCAACGTTTTGTAATATTAGTTCCATCTATTCTCTACCGGTGTTTGTTTATTGGAGTACAGAAAATCTCTGTAAAATACGTGTATGTGTTTACTTCAGTTGTGTTTAGTGTTAGAGAAAAGTTACTTTGATAATTATATGTGACTTGAAACTCTTAAACATTCATGAACTGGGTTATACTTTACTATTCCAGGTAACTTTTAGCTAATTATCTATATAGTAAAACCTGTGTGTCTTAAACCTTCTTTTAGAAATTTTAAAAGAAAAATTTAAAAGACACTTATTTCAAAACAGGTTTTATTATTAAGTATGATGTTATATTGGTTCTTCAGCTTGGTTTCTGTTAACACAGGGACATAGCTGTTATTTCATTGGATCTTTATAATTGTATTTTTCTTTGGCTAGTCTTCCAGTTTGTGCAAAACCAGTAACACTTTTTAAGGATGGATCATTCAAATTGACTTTGATTTGTTTTGTTTATCTGTATGTTTATCCACAGTCTCTTCAGTACTGCCCTTGTATCTTAATTTGTTACATTTAATACACTTAGCCATTTACTAGTGTTGAACTTAGTCTTAGTAGTGTTTTCACATATTTAGCTTAGGGTTCTCTCAAAATACTAAATACTTATTTCTTTATCCTGGTGCTTACCCCAGAGTGAAGAGAGAGGGCATGTAAGTATGATAGTTTTTTTTTTGGCTCCAAGGTATACTAAGACTTTATTTACAATAAATAAAATTTAATTTTTGTGTCCTTTAATGTCACTGGTGAATTAAGTGATGGCTATATATTATTTTAGAATTGGTTGAATGTAAACTTATTTTGAAAGATAATTGCAATTTTGGTATAGTTTCAATACATCATGAAGACTAGGTGAATGTTGAAGTTGCTGGGGTAGGAATGTGAGAGGGTAGAGGGTAGAACATGTGAAGAATTTTGGGCAAGAATTTTTTAAGATTCCTTAAAAAATACTACAGAATATTTCAAATGTGTACCCAAATAGAGAGAACAAAATAATGAACCTCCATGTGTCCATCATCCACCTGTAACAATTTTAACAGTTGTCAATCAAGGCTGACCTAGTTTCATCTTTACCCCTCACTATCCCTCTCCCTCTGACCCCTGATCATTCTGAAACAAAACCCAGACAAGATACCATTTCATCAAGGTAGGCTTTATATTAGACATGTAGCATAGTATATTCTGGTGTCTGTGAATGTCTCTATTTCCTTAACTTAATAGGTTGGCATGTATATGGACTCTTGCAGCGTTCTGATAAGAAATATGATGAAGCTATTAAGTGTTACCGAAATGCACTCAAATTAGATAAAGATAATCTACAGATTTTGAGGGATCTCTCTCTGTTGCAGATCCAAATGAGAGATCTTGAAGGTTACCGAGTAAGTACATTAGTCTTAAATGCATGTATTTTTTACAGTAGATTTAAGTGTGTGAATTCAGAATGAGGTGAGCCTGAGACAAGCTCTTGTAGATTTGATTGCTCCATATAGTCTGTACTAGAAGGAGAACTGGGATATTCTCCCTCAATATTTATGGAACTTCCTACTTGAGCACAAAAAAGAATAATTGTTTATTCAACTAGAATATCTACGTGCAAATGCTATACTGTAAGATTCTTTGTGGATTTGACATTTACAAATTTGGTAAAGTAATAGAGCTTTTATAATTGAAATCTAGACATAAAGATAAATTAGCTTTTTTATTGTTAGTTAATAAACATAAAAAGGTGTGAGAAGGATTGCCATAAATCAGTATTTCTGTAGTTCAGACCTCTTCGGACTTGCATCTTCAACTTTGCTGTGCATCTCCATGTGTTCATTCCACTTAGTATCTTGGAATCAGTGTGCCAAGAATAGACTATTCCATTATATGAAGGAGATCACCAAGTCTTAACAGTTCTTTTTAAATACAGTCTTCATATATTTCTTATTTTTGCCCTATACTGTCATATAATGCCTTATACGCTATGCCTAGAATTTTGCAGCAGTTTCAGGGGCTCTGTTGAACTTGATAATGCACCGTTCTTCAAGGTGTGTGGTTTTTTTTCTTTAGCTGTGCTTAGGAGCCTGGGTGTGGTAGGAGTTAAAATCAAATTGTCTTTAGGAGTGAGACATAGAAATTAACACTGTTGGTAGAACAGTGGTTGCTAAACTGGATTGCAAAATAAATGAAGTTAAAAGAGAGCTGGGTGTGGTGGTGTGCCTGTGGTCTAGGTTACATGGGAGGCTGAGGAGAGAAGATCGCTTGAGCCTAAGCATTCAGGCCAGCTTGGGCAACACAGTGAGATTCTATCTTTAAAAAAAAAAATGCTGGTGATAAAACTGTGAAGGGCCCAGACAACTAGAGGTACTGGGGTGTCAAAGAACAAGAGTAGGAATATCAGCAAGTGAGGGTGTTGGCAGCACAGGACCTGTGGGTAGAGAGTTAGGTATCTGGATTTATCATTTCTGGGTGGCAGTAAATTCTAGGGTGTGGTTGCAGTAGTGAGTCTCTGAATTGGGTGGAGGAGAAGATTGTTAAAGATGAGGAGATCTTGGGACTTAGAGGATAAGTTGTTGGATGGGTGATCTACATTAGAGTTACATTAGCCTAGTATAATGGCAGGATTTGGCAGAGAGAAAACTGACCTAGACTTTAATGGAGTATTGGGAGTACTGGAGAAACGAGTGAAAATAGGGGATGGTCAGATATTTGACTGTTTTTCCTGGCTGCATCCATCCTGTGTCTTGCGCCAATTGTAACAATGTAATACATTGTAAATAATATATATGTGTGTGTGTGTGTGTGTATATATATTTTTTTAGGAGACAAGATACCAGCTTCTTCAGTTGCGACCAACACAACGTGCTTCCTGGATCGGATATGCTATTGCATACCATTTGCTGAAAGATTATGATATGGCCCTAAAACTATTGGAAGAATTTAGACAAACTCAGCAAGTAAGAACTTCATTTCAACATTTTCTTCTATATTCACAAACTAAAATAGTTGGCTTCTAAATTGCTCTTGCCCCCAAATATGAATTAAAGTCTTTGAAACCTATGGGAAAACTTGAAAAAATTTATGAAATAGTTGGAAGAAGTTAAAATGTATTAGGTTATTAAGTGTGAAATGTACAATTTCCTTAAGTACTAAGTTTGACAGTTGATATCTCTGACATTTCACCCTGACACTTCTTGTTTTATTTTTATTGTGAAGGTGCATCCTCAGTCTTGCAAATGCATGGTTTGGGCTTGTGATTATCTTTTAAATTTTTTTTAGAGTGTCTTGTGGAATCATGGATAAGTCAAGAATTCTTGTTATTTTCTTCTGTTTGGAACATTTATTGGTTTGATAGTGCCCTCCTCAATTGTTCGTTCTTTGTCTTTTTGTTCTACTTTCTGTACATTGATTTTCTTCTTATTTTTTAAATTTTATTTGAAAATGTCTTATGTTAAAATTGACTGTTTTTTGGTGTGTAGATCTATGAATTTTAGCACAAGTGTAGGTTCATGTAACCACCACCACCACAGGCAAAAATGAGTTGCTTTTAATCCTTTCGCTAAAATTTTTATCTGCAGTTATGTATTTAATTTTAAAATACCTCTTTTTTGTCATTTTTTTCTTTTTTTCTTTTTATCACCCTTAGTTAGCATCCAGTTCTCTGGGGCTATCTAACTGTTTCTGGAGAAGAGCTCTCCACTTTTTGGATGGGATGAGTTCCTGGTTACAGGGTATTTATTCTACACGTGAATTTGGCTGCAGAGTTGATAGAGATGATGTGGGGTTGGGTCACATACTGACTTTCAGTTAATCTTCCAACTTTGAGGCCATGTCTCATTCCCACTCCCTCTGTTTATCAGTCATTTCGTAATCTTGGTCCTGTCTGGGCTTGGGCTTCATCCATCTTCACTTATTCTTCATTTACATTCCATCTTCCAGAAATTTGTTGGAATGGTATGTTCTATTTATTTTTACAGGTTTACATATTGTTTAATTTGCTCTTATTTTTGTTTATTCTCACAAGGAAGGAAATATAAGGCTGCCATCTTTACTTAGATTCTTAGCTTTTTACCTCAAACTAGAGAATTCTTTTTTTTTTCCTTGAGTTGAAGCAACTAGTCTTAATCAATAAAATTCTTTATTAGACTAGTTCTTTGTCTTTATCCAAGCGTCAAGTCCTAACCAAAAGAGTACTATATCTCATTTGGTGGGCTTGACAAGAAACTTTTCCTTTTAAACACAAAGTTATCACATTTTGATGGTTAAATTTAGGTATTTTGGAATTTTCTTCTTCTTCTTCTTCTTCCTTTTTTTTTTTTTTTTTTTAAGAGATAGAGTTTTGCTGTTGCCCCGGCTGGAGCTCAGTGGCTATTTATAGGTACAATCATAGTGCACTACAACCTGGAACTCCAGGGCTCAAGTGATCCTCCTGCCTCAGCCTCTGGAGTAGCTGGGACTACAGGCATGTGCTACTGTGTCCTATAACATTTGTTTTTTTAGACATAATGCTATTGTATGCTTAATAGACTACAGTGTAATGTAAACATAACTTTTATATGCACTGGGAAACCAAAAAAAAATTTGTGACTTGCTTTATTGCAGTGGTCTGGAACCAAACCCTCAGTACCTTGAGGTATGCTTGTAATTGATTTTTTGGTTATTGATCTTTTATTGGTGACCTTGCTAAATAAACTCCTTTATTCTGGTAGTTTTTTGGTAGATTCCTTAGGATTTCAACCATTTTTAAACTTAGATGTAGGACTTGCTGACCTGTTCACTTGGCTATAGACAGAAATGCAGTCCTTTAATATGTTTTAAAGAGTGTTTTAATCTTTGGTGCAGTTAGTTACTCTTCTGTTTATATCTACTTATGGGTTGCTTTCTTGTCTGTGTAAATCATTCTCCCAAGAGGGGAATTTAATTAAAGATCTGTAATTGCTTTATGTAACTATACAAATAAGTTAATTTGGTCATTTTTTTCCAGATTCCTACCAACAAAATAGACTATGAATATAGTGAACTGATATTATACCAGAATCAAGTGATGAGAGAGGCAGATCTATTTCAGGAATCTTTGGAACATATAGAAACATATGAGAAACAAATATGTGATAAACTTTTGGTAGAAGAAATTAAAGGTAAGTTGATCTGCTTTGTCTTTTTCAATTAAGAACTATAGATTTTATTCTGTCCTAACACTTAAGTAACACTTGCCATGTATCAGGCAAGGTTCTAAGCACTTTATTATTAAGCCATTATTAATTAATTTAATCCTCATAACAAATCTATGATTTAATTGTATATGTTTTAGAGATGAGGGGAACTGAGAAACTGAGAGGTTAAGTGATTTGTCCAAGATCACACAGCTTAGTAAGCTAAGCAGTGCTGGATTTGATTCCAGGTTTCATTCCCTTTAAGCAGCATCTTGTACTGCCTTCATGTCCACTAAGTAGCTCTGTATATACATATATGGGTTAAATATAATGAGAACAGTAATTAATGATACTGAGATCATCATGAAAGCAAGAGTCGTTTCTTTTCAATGTAGGCTGATTATGAAGGCAGGATCCTATAAATAGTTTTAACAGTGTTCATCAACAAAGGGTGAAACAAAATTTTTCACAGAGCTTCAACATCAATTACTCTTTCCTTAAGTAATATTGTAGTAAATTGAATGTCCAGCTAAAATAGTAGTTTATGAACTAAAGTTTCATGTAGTTGCAGGACCTTTAAAGCTTAATAAAAATAACAGTTAACATTTTTTTTTTTTGTACTCTTCTGTTTCAGAGTATGGTAATTGCTTAAACTGCGTTATTTCATTTTATTTTTTATCACTTTTAACATGGATACTATTTATTATCCCCATCTTATAGTTGAGGAGACGGAGTCTTGGAGTGTTTAAAGCCTTGTGCAGAGTCACCCAGCTTTTTAAGAGTTAGTTTTTAAAAACATCAACACATCTTTCTCACTTCAGAGACCTTACTTTTTATTTTTTAATAGTCTTTATTTTTCAGAACAGTTTTAGTTTCACAGCAAAATTGAGCAAAAGGTACAGAGAGTTCCCATACATCCCTGTCTCTGTCCACCCACAGCCTCTCCCATTGTCACATTCTGTGGGTTTTGACAAATGTATAATGATGTGTATCCACCATTATAGTATCATACAGAGTAGTTTCACTGTCCTAAAAATCCCGTGTTCATTCCTCCCTCCTCCCAACCCCTGATAACCACTGATCTTTTTATTGTCTCCATAGTTTTTGCCATTTTTAAAATGTCATGTAGTTGGAATCATGCAGTATGTGTCTTTTTCAGATTGGCTGCTTTCACTTAGTAATATGCATTTAAGCTTCTCCATGTCTTTTTATGAGCCCCTTACTTTTAACCACTATGCTTTCTTGTTTATGTATAGCACTTGACTGATTTAGTTTTTATTATGATTAACATTAATACCAATATTGATGACAACACTTTTTCAAGCTATTGATAAAATGTGGGTAAGTAATTAAGTATTCTGGTCTCTTTCTTGTTCCACTACCTGCAGTTGATGGGAGCAAAAAAAAAAAAAAAATATTATTTTTCTTTCCTTTCTGATATAGTGTAGTTATTTCCTGATGAAATCTTAACCCTCTTAGTTTGTTGTTTCTCTTTCTCTGTATTTGTCCTGTAGTATCAATAGGGAATGCAGTTATTAAAAAGTAAATAGGATATTGTGAAATCATTTCTAGTTAAAAAATTCTACAAATTGCCTCATATTGTTAGTGAGGGTAATTTGGGGGCCATTAATTTGAATATATAGCCAGTGTTCTGTGTTGCCTACAGAGATAGCTTATGGTATTACTTTTTTCCAGTAAACTTTGTATCCCCAGAGACCTTTGATAGTCAACACATTTATTTCTTTTGTCATTAGCTTTTTTTTTTTTTTTTAGAGACAGAGTCTTGGTCTGTTGTCTGGGCTAGAGTGCATCACCCTAACTTACAGCAACCTCAAACTCTTCAGCTGAAGTGATCCTTCTGCCTCAGCCTCCCAAGTAGCTGAGACTACAGGTGCCACCGTGCCTGCTGATTTTTTCTATTTTTAGTAGAGGCAGGGTCTCGCTCTTGCTCAGGCTGGTCTCAAACTTCTGTCGTCAAGTGATCCTCCTGCCTTGGACTGCCAGAGTGCTAGGATTACAGGCGTAAGCCACTGTGCCTGGCCTTGTAGTCGTTAACTTATTAAGATTTTTTTTTTTAAACTTGTAAAAATAAAATTAGAGGTTTTCACTTTTTTTATGAATATGCAGATATGCTTATTTGTCCTGTGCATTCCTCTAGTAATAACCTTTGCTTCATGATGGTAGCAGATAACAGTTGTCATCTGTTGTTAGCAGTTGTTTTTGGAAATGAAAAATATGCTGTTGTCTATTATATCTGGGATAACCAGGGTAAAAATTGGACTGGCCTGAAAATAACTGTGGCGGAATGGGGCCTATTTATAGTTTTAAATAGCAGACTTTTATGTGTATTCATTTTATACCAAGCAGTGTGCTAACCACTTGTTCAGTGTCATAAAGCTAGTTAGTGGTGGAGTTGGTAATTAATTACACTCACTTCAGTCTTATGCTTAGAGCTTGAGTGATGTATAATAAATAAATAGTAAAACAATAGTATATAAAACCACTATAATATACTGCCTCTTCCAACATGATGGAAGCTGAAATAGTATGAAGACATTTCAAAGGGTTATTTGTTTGAAATAGATTCTTTGGGGAATGGAAAATCTTTCGGACAGGAAGTTAAGGCATATTTTTTTTTGAAAATCTCCCTTTTATCTTGGATTAGGTGTGCTTTGCATTATATCTGAGAGGTGTAGGTCCTCTGTCTCCACACTCACTTTCAATTTGTGTGGCTTAGTATAATAAAAGGATTTGTATCTTAGAGCTGACCCACACATGAATGTGGCTTTTGTGGCTTCCTGCTATGAAGTGGTATTTAGTGTTATAATTTTACTGAGTTAAACTTCTCCAATTTAGTGACCTCTGAAGGAAACTAAGAGAATTGAGGGGAGAATTGTTTAATATATGAACTTATCAGGAAAGGGACATTCAAATCTTGCAGTAGGAAAGTAGGAGTATTTCATTAGAATATTTGCCAATCTAATTTTCCTGTGTGTATGTGGTGGGGGGTGGTCTTTAGGTATCTCAAAGAATATAAAAATGTGTGCGATGCAAAGGTTTTTTTACTAACAAATTAACATGCTACATGTTTGGGGTGTGAGAGGGAGCCAGAAATGAAAGTACAAATGGATGTTCATTTCTGAAGGCAAGCAGTGAATTAATCTATGCTTAGTTATATAAATTGCGACCTGTCCCATCTGGAAGCACATACAGTTTTTTTTTAATAAACATCTGTTCACTAATAATCGTTAGTGAAATCTCTGGGATCAGAAAGATATTTAATGTTTAAGTAAAATGAATGTGGTTTTAAACTTAATTTTAGGGGAAATATTGTTGAAATTGGGAAGATTAAAAGAAGCCAGTGAAGTATTCAAAAACTTGATTGATCGGAATGCAGAGAATTGGTGTTACTATGAAGGCCTGGAAAAAGCTCTACAACTTAGTATGTAATGATTTTCTTCTCTATTTTCTGTAATCAATGTTTGAAGTATAATAAAATGTAAAGTTGGTAATAATACTTGAAAACAAATAATTTTAGCATTAGTGCTTGTTTTTCCATTTAGTAAAATTATATGTAGGTTAAACATGAGGGGGAAATGAATTCGAATAATTGGACTTCAGTGTAAATACTTACAGATAATTTTAGATTCCATGACCCGTTAAAATCTTACTGATTTAGACTAACTAGAGAGATGGGGAGGAAAATGAGCATTCTCTTTCTGGGAAATGTTATAATTATTTAATATTTTTAAATCATTAGAGAGTCATTACCTCTAAAGATAAGTCAACCTCTAAAGATAAGAATTGAGCCAAATTGTATATAGCACCAATGAAAACTGGTGAAAATGAAAATTATTTTCTTACTTTCAAACTAGGCTAATTCACGCACTGCAAAATGTTTTGCATCTTCTTTTGAAATTAGCCTTGATCCTTTGCCGAAATTTAGTGCTATTCCAAAATTTCCCTAATATTTTCATAATTAAGTATTGGTAGGAGCAGTTAATATTCCTAAAATCATATTTAATCATTTTCTTTTTTGTTTTGTTTTCGTTTTGACAAAGTCTTGTCCTGTTACCCTAGGTAGAGTACAGTGGCGTCATTGTAGCTTATTGCAACCTTAAACTCCTGGCCTCAGGCGATCTTCCTGCCTCAGCCTTTCAAGTAGCTGGGACTACAGGCATGTGCCGTGACACCTGGCTAATTTTTCTGTTTTTAGTAGAGATGGCTTCTCACTCTTGTTCAGGCTGTTTTCAAACTCCTGAGTTCAAGTGATCCTCTCAACTCGGCCTCCCAGAGTGCTGTGACAGGTGTGAGCCACCGCAACTAGCCCATATTTAATCATAAATAAATATATTCCTGAAATAATTATGAAACAAGCTTGAGGATGTTGAAACAGCAGGACTTTTAAATTTAACAAGCACATTAGGCCAAGTGTGGTGGCTCCTGTAATCTCAACACTTTGGGAGGTAGTGGTAAGAGGATTGCTTGAGGTCAGGAGTTCAAGACCAGCCTGTGCAACATAGCAAGATGCCTACTCTACCAAAAACAAAAAACAAAAAACCCAAAAGTATGTTAGATAGGTGGCTACCCATATATTCACTAATAGTAATATGAGCTATGAGAAAATTTGTTGTATCCTAATCATTGTTATTAATTAATGCATGTTTTCTGTTTATATTTAAAATGTAATGCTGTAAGTTGTTAAAAGTTTTTATTTCCTTAAATAACTTTTTAAGAAAATGATTAAAATATTGTTTAGGTCGATAATCTGTAAAATACAGGGCAAAGATCCTATGCTGAAGGGTGGAAATGTGAGATAACTGAATTTTCTTTAAAATAGTCCTGCCTTGCAGTTAATAAAATTAAAGTATTTTAATGTTTTAGTAAAATGGATGTAATATGTTCAATATGTCGGGATCCTTGGTTACTATAAAATGTATTGATTACAAAACTAATTATACCACTTTATCGTTTTAGGTTCCTTAGGACCTTTTCTTTCCCATGGTAAGTTCTGGAGCTCCAACTTGTGACTTCAGATAGGACATTGAAGTGGTTTAGTTTTGTCTTAATGTTAATTTAACTACATTTCTAAGACTTGTTATATCTGGGCTAGTGGAGAAATTTTTTTTATACTTCAGCCTGTCATTCTCCAAGATTTAGGCTTACACATGAGAACGTTTTTTTTTTTTTTTTTTTTTTTTTTTTTTGTGAAAGTGATTTTATGTTTTTCAAAGGCTGG
>CAUYRT010105249.1:0-41598 GCA_963574885.1 Lepilemur ruficaudatus | reverse complement strand
GAGTGCCGTGGCATCAGCCTAGCTCACAGCAACCTCAAACTCCTGGGCTCAAGCGATCCTCCTGCCTCAGCCTCCCGAGTAGCTGGGACTACAGGCATGCGCCACCATGCCCGGCTTATTTTTTCTATATATTTTTAGTTGGCCAATTAATTTCTTTCTATTTGTAGTAGAGACGGGGTCTCGCTCTTGCTCAGGCTGGTTTCGAACTCCTGACCTTTGAGCGATCCGCCCGCCTTGGCCTCCCAGAGTGCCTGGTACAAAATGATCTTTAAAAGAATGAAAAGCTGATTCTATCACTCCCCTCCCAAAGCTTCCCAATATAACAGAATAAATCCAAACTCACATGAGAGTCACCTCAAACTTTTTAAAAATGCTGATGCCTGGGTCCTGCCACAAAGATTCTGATTTAATTGCTCTGGAGTGTGGCTCGAGCCAGCTGGGTGACTGCAGTGTGCAGCCAGGGGCAGAGGACACTGCCGACCTGCCCAGTCTCAGCTCCCACCCCTTCTCATCTCAGCCACTGGACTCCAACCACAGTGGCTTCCGCTTCCTGTCTCACGTGCCCACTTTCCAGCCCTGGCACTGCAGGCCTGTCTGCATGAACCAATCTTCCCCTTGATCATCACATAGGATTCAGCTCAAATGCCACTGCCTTGGGGAGGCCTCCCCAACCTTGGGTAGAGCCACCTACTACTGTGCATAGCATCACTAAATCATCACTAAAGACAGTGGCAGGGAACCGTGGAGGCACGTGGAGACTAGGGAGCCTCTCCCAACAGTGCTCGTTTTCAGTGGATGCTTGTTGAATGAATGCAGGAATGAATGACAAACAAACCAATGAAGACACGAGCCCTTGAATGTAAGTTCCTCCTGAGGAGCCCCCATTACGTATCCATCCTCCGACCTGGCACACTGTGAGCAGTAGATACGACACGCCAGTGATTATGGGGTAGGACAGATCACACAAAGATTCTAACATCTCAGACATCTTATTTTCTAAAAACAGACAGTGAGCACTGCCAACCTATTAATAGTAATTCTTCTACAAAACAAAAGCAAGAACTAGGAAGATCTCTCATAACAAATAAAACAACGCCAAGATGAAATAAATAATGAACCTTCTGGATGTAATAGTTAAACACCTAAAAATGTAGCCTGGCATTCAAGATCTTCCATAATTGGGCAGAAAAGTACACTTTCCTCTCCTTACAGACACTCTCCCCTCCAGTCATACTCAGTAGGTTGGCCCTTTTCCAAGAGAAAATTCATTTATAATTGATTAATAACACAGAGATTGGTAAGGTAATGGCTTCCTCCTAACTCTAACGCCTTTGGCCAACATTTCTGCACTCTTTCTCAATCCTCTTTTCCTTCTTCTTTCCATTTCCACCGAACACCCTCTCCATACCTTTCTGCTGTTTCTACCTTGGGGCCCAGATTGACAAGTGACTAGTATTCTCTACTTCTCTGGGGGCTGGGTTAGTCCATTATATCTACAATTAGCAAACTGATCTTGAAAAGCTAACAATATCCTTGTTTGCCACCCCTCAGCATCAGATGGGAGTAACTAACAAGGTGGTGGGCTCCAGATCAAAGTTTATTTTGAAAAGAGCAGACTACCAATAATTTCCATTCCTGGAAATCTAATGAACAGTCTTTGTTGTTCTGTCATTTTCCTTTGGCAACTGCTATCTATTTGTTGAATTTAGCCACATGTTTTCTTGTATTTCCTGTTGTTTGTTTTTCTGGGATCAGACTGAGGTAGGGTGCCTATTAATGTACATACCAAAGGGATTTTGAGTTGGCTCCTAAAAGAGAAAGTCATGGTCAAGGAGTTCCTTTCTTGGCTATAGGAAGCGAGGTGGGTTAAAGAGAGCAGCAGGAGGAAGGAAGAAAGAACAAGACGGGGAAGGGCTCACAGTGGGCAAAGTGCAACGAAGTTAGAAGAGAAGTGATTTCAAAATAGTCAAACAGTATTCTCTGGGGACCAAAACTGAAGATGAAGAGATTCAGAGACAAAAATAAAGGAATTAGTTCTTCATCCAAAAAACCCAACAGGAATTTTTTCCTTTCTCAAGCTCCAAAGCAAAGAAAGACAGAGAAGTTTGTAAACTTTCAGGAAAGCTAGATGAAAGTTTTATTATTATTCATATATGCAACTCTTTTTAACTTTAATAATTTTACTGTAATTGGTAACAGATTTTTTCTACTCTTGTGCTGTTCTCCCCACTCCCCCTCCCACCACCAAGGCAAGATTATATCAACAATTATTATTTCTGTGTTTTTTTCCATTCTAGTTACATCATGTGCAATAAAAGAAAACATATTAATAACATAGCATGTTGTGTAACACAATACACTTCTCTATTTTGCTGGTACTCAAAACTTAAAAAGTAATAAAACATTATACACTTCCAAAAATTAAATGCCTTGGCATTTCAAGTTCTTAGTAGAGTGTTTCTTAGTCCTTGAATTCCTGGAAACCTGTGAGGGTAGTTCAGACAAAAACAGGCACCATAAAAACACAACAAATAGTGGCTTCAAAATTATTATGAGAACTTATTTGATTTCACAAGATTTAGCTGTGAACAATCCCAGCCTCAAGTTTCCATACTTCTGTTTCTTATAATAAAATTATATAAGACTACACATGAGGTTAAACTATGTATCCCCAGGATCTTAATGAAGCTTTCAGACATAAATCAATACAAAGTGGTATCAGATTAAAATTGACCAAATCTAAAATTAATAATAAACGTTCATGTAAATCAAGCTAATAACAAATCAACAATTTCCCTTAACAATCAAGTAATACCAAATGTAAAACCTTCTACTGAATTTAAAAGTCTGAAACATGAAAACAATCTTATTCAAAGCTGCCATGAACTATGGCATGAACTTACCATAAACTATGAACAATCACAAATATTAATATGTTAACTAAAGAAGTGAGTCAAATTATTATAAGTTATATTTCTTAGTATCCTATGAGAAATATTTAGATATTGATTTGGAGATTTCTGTTAGAAATGTGCAGAGCTTCTAAACGAGCGCCCAGATTATCTGTGTTTGATAAATGAAATAATAAGGATAGCAATGGGGAAAAATCTCATGCTCTGTTAAATAGATGTTCTGATAAATCTTTGGATCTAGACTCTAGATGCTAATCTCAAAACATCTGGATTGCTTGCCCACAGGGTAGAGACTGGTTTTAATTCTATAAATGGTAACATATATATTGAAGCAAATCCAACCATGGTAATAACAGTAGCAATGAGAATTAACTAGTGTCTGCACAACTTCTGCCCTCATCCAAGCCACCGTCATCCCTCACATGGACAACTGCCATGGCTCTTCAATGGCCTCCCTGCTTCCTCCTAGATCCTCTACAGTCCATTTTCCTACTCCAAAGCCAGAAGAATCTTTCAAAACTATGTACCCGACACATTTCCCTTCCCTTCCTCCTCTTTATAATTCTTTTCTTGCAGAAATGGAAAGGCTGGGCAAACAACATCCTATTGCTGTTTCCTCCTTCTCAAGCTCCAATGAGAACTAGACTAATAAAAGTGATCTTAAAAATTGGCACATTTTAAGCAGTGATATCCCACTACTTTCAAAATTGGAACAGTAAAATGATATGTCATTAATATTTCATTTATCCAGAAGCCACATGTCTGATGAGGCCAACCTTCCCGAATACTGCTGAGAAGAACTAGAGATGGGAGAGACGAAAGAGGAGACTCACGGATATCACAAACTCCATACATCAAAGCTCCCTCATATTTTAAACAAACCTGATAAACTTGGTCACCTATTTGTCTACATATAACCAGAGAGAATATATTTTTGAGGACTGGAAACTCTTGGGGCAGCCATGTAGAGCTGTAGAGCCACGTAGAGCCATGTTCGTTAGAAAACGAACAAAAATAGCCTACCAGAGAGAAGACACAGGAAAACTATCAGGGCATTAGAATTCAAAAAGCGTAACAGTATATGGTCTTTAGCATAATGAAAAACTCTACCTGGAGTAGACCCTATGTGTGTCACTGTATTATAGCATGGTATTTCCAAAATGATCTTGAAATAATAGAAAAATATTAGATGATGTTCCAAATACTTTATTAAAAAGATGGGGAAATATATGTTTTAGTAAATTTTACAACAAAAAAGGTTGGAATAGCTTAAGTGATGGCGTTTAAAAGGTTACAATTCATTCATCCCTAAGCCATGATGATGGTAACAAAGTGAGCAAATATATTGACTGGCAAAGAAATTATTAATAACTGATTTTCTGTTTAAGCTGAATCATTTCTGTCACTGGCATGTTCTGCCTCAAGAGAGTTCTCAAGACTTCCCATCTGTAAGAGTGCAGGGAGGAGGAAGGAGCCTTTCCTATATGGATGAAGGCTAGGATGCTGTGTGTCCTTACTGCCCAGAAATTCCCTGGACACTGGACAAACCAAGAAACTAAAGTTTTATGCCTATATAGCATGCCCTTGTTAGCTTTTTTCTATTGTACCCATTTCTTCTTTGGATTGTTCCTCCTTCTACTCCTGTACACAAAGGCTGCCTATTGCTTGGGAAGACTTTGCCTTTCTTCATTAAAAAGTATTTATTGAGCATCTACTACATACCAGGCCCTGTTCTAGATACCAAGGACGCAGCAGTGAACAGGTAGGCCCTGGAATAAGCAGCTTGCACCAGCTCTGCTCTAGACCTTAGGGATCCGGGCTTTCTCTTGTCTCCTCTCACTATCTGTGTTGCAGGTCTATGCATGGCTTACACATAGTCTGCTCCAGTTCACCAGGGCCAGAGTAATGGTTATATTTCTTTTAGTGAGGATGTATGCCTAGAAATAGGAATACTAACTGGATCACAGCTAAACTAATCTTAACACCATGGAACCTATAGAGTCATTCCCAACATTCATTAACAAGTATTTATAAAGCACTTATCATGTGCATTGTAATATACTCTTGAGATATATTAGTTAACAAAAGAGAGAAAGATACCTGACCTATACCAATTACTTGGGGGATGGAGGGGAAAACAATAAGTAATAAACATAAATAAACCATTTAGTGTTTTAGATGGTGATCAGTACTATAAAAAAAAAGTACAACAAAGTGACCGTAATCAAAGATGACAGTGGTTAAGTAGGCTGATTACAATTTTAAACTACGCTCAATATACAAGTCTATTAGTTGATATCTTTATCTTCTCTGCTTTCTGTACCATTGCTGTAATGACGGATTTAGCTAGGCTTAGAACATGGCCCACACCCACCTAACAGTTCATCTGCCTAATTCTAAGATCTTCTAAACAAAAAAATATTAAAAAGCAGCAAAATTTCCAATGACATCAAATGTGTACCTTAACCCTTAAAATAATCAAACGCCGGTTTGTATTTTTTTGAAACAAAATTATTCACTATGTATCAAAAGACTAACACCAGAAAGTGGGTTACTAGGCACATTGGCAATAAGCCCAATGCACTCAGGCTCCTAAACCAGCTGACAAGGGTTCCAATGAGTTGGAGCTAAAGAGGGTATAACTGTGGGGCAGGCCAAGACCAGGATTCTGCTCTGAAACTCCCGTCTTATTTACAAGTCTGTATGTTAATAAGTTGGAAGCCCTAGGTTTTGTGGTGCTATTAGAAAACCAACACCTGGAACCTGGAGACTAAGTCTAGTTGAGGTGACAATCACAGCATAGTTCTATTGTCATGTAGGGTACATGACAAAGCCAGGACACAGATGAAAGAATTTTCCAAATCAGAAGGGCATTAAAGCCTGAGCAGACAAGATGCAGGACCCCTCTGACATGTGGCCTTATAAGCTCAACATTCCCTTGTGGTGGATAATGCAACATTCAGGAACTGTGTCCATTTTGTCATCAGATATATCATTTGTCCTAACTTGTTGAAGTATATGTTTTACCCAAGATAACTAAAAGCTACAATCCTTAGTACAAATATGCATCCAAGTGCTACATGTCTGTTATCCACAGGGATCTTGGGCTCTCATAGCCTAAATACATAGTGTTTATTTGAGTGGTCTATTTCCCCTGAA
The DNA here is from genome assembly GCA_963574885.1 of Lepilemur ruficaudatus. Taxonomy (NCBI): domain Eukaryota; kingdom Metazoa; phylum Chordata; class Mammalia; order Primates; family Lepilemuridae; genus Lepilemur; species Lepilemur ruficaudatus. The sequence goes on along the minus strand of CAUYRT010105249.1, from coordinate 35,527 downwards.
GATTTAAAGGGGCCTACAGTCTCAGTTCACAAAACAACATATTACAATTCCTCATTGATCACTAATATAACATAAATTCCTGCCTTTGATATCAACATGGCAGACATTCTTAGCAGGCCTAAATAGAATGGCCTTATAAGTGAACCCAAAGGGCTTTTGAATCATGAGTTAGCTAGATCATCACCATCCCCACTCATTTATGCTAACGTACTTTGGAATGTTACCTGGAAACCTTGAACAAAAGCCCTGTTTTACACTGTAGCGGAAAAGAGGTCCCAGCAATGGGAACAATCATGGCCCACCCCTGGCAAGTAAAGACACTTTCAAGGGTTCTCAAGCATACTTGCATGCCTGCCTACCTCAACCCTCAGAAGGCAGAACTACCCTATTTTCTTCACTACAAGAGACTTTCTTTACGGTTAGGTGCCTATCTCCACTCTGTTTATTATTGTCAGATATTCAGAAGCTGCTTTGTTGCCACACATTTTTGGATATAAATTCTGAGTTCAGTCTGTACCAGAAGATTATGATTAGTTTTTATGCAAATATTGAAATATTCCACTGTCAGTAGAAGCTAAGCAAAAAAACTAGATATGGGTATACTTTTTAAAAACTTTGTTAATTTGAGGGTAAAAGAATCTAAGTTTTTAAGTTTTAAAATGTTAAGTCTAAAAATTTTGCATATTTTTAAACATATTAGTCCACCTGGCAAGACTGCAAAATGACTCAGTGATTCCTGCCTCCTGGTATTCACACTCCTTTGTAGCCTTCCCACCCCACCTTATCCAGGGTGACCTGTGTAACCAATAGGATATAAGTGAAATGATAGAGGAGTGTGACTTCCAAGACTAAATCATATTAAATAAAAGGCATTGCCACCTTCACCTTGCTCTCTATGATTGATGGTTCCTTCTAGGAGAAGCTAGCCTCCATGCCAAGAGGACCCTCAGGCAGGTCATGGAAAATGCCAAATGGGAAAGAAGTGAGATTTGCCAACGACCAGTACCATGTGAATAAGACATCTTGGAAGTAGATACCCCAGATCCAGTCTAACCTGAGATCACTACAGCCCCAGCTGACATCTAAGATGTCATGAGGGACCCCAAGCCAGAGCTATTCAGCTAAAGCACTCCCAAATCCTTGACCAAGAAAAACTATATGAGATTATAAATATTTATTGTTTAAAGCTGCTAAATTTGGGGGTAATTTGTTATGAAGCAATAGACAACTAATATAAACATTTATATTGTTAAGTTACTAGCTGACAAATGAACCATTTAGATGTTAACTATCAATTCATACTAGGTCTAGCTCTACATGCATTTGAATAAGCAACACATCTGAACTGGTGATCAACGGAATGGGATCTACAATCAGATTGACTGGGTTTAAATCTATGCCCCATATTGTGTGACCCAAGACAAGTTGTTTTTCTATTCAGTTATTGTGAAGTGGGGATAATAATAGTACCTGTTTCATGAAGTTGTTGCAAGAACTAAGTTAATCCTAGTAAAGAACAGTGTCAGGAACATGGTAAGTGTTCAATAAATGTTAACTATTATGATGTTTGAATAAATAAATGAGGCCATTCTTTATAAAAGGGAAAAATGATAGAATTGATTGGGAAAATATATTTATTTGGCTGCTGACTCTTGTTTTGGCTTCTGTCACATGTAGAGAAGAAAAAAAGAGGGACAGAAAGACCAAAAATGGCAGATAAGATTTGGATTAATAAAGCTTAACCACATCTTTAACCAGTGCAAAGTAGGGTGACCATATAATTTATCATACAAACTGGGATATTTCTGAGATTGAAAAGAAGCCCTTGTAAGAATGGTGCTGAGAAAACAGGCAAAAATACAGGACTGTCCTTAGCAAATCAGGTGTGTAAACACCATTAAGGGACCACAGTATGAAAACCACTGTCAACGGTTAAGAATACAGGTCTGGAAAGCAGATTCAAATTCTAGAGCTATCCTGAGAAGAGCAACGTCAAAGATAAAGTATTTAGATTCAAGTATTTAAAGTATTATACGAAAACCTTGATTGAGGTCAGTACCAGCATTCATTTAAGCAGTGACTGAGAAGTTACTTTACCAAGAGGTATTAAATGAATGTTTTATTTCATTTATTTTATTTACTTTTAAGGAGTCATCTGTCATCAAAATACAGTATGTATTAATCTTCCTTTTCTTAACAGTTTTTAATGGGGTAGAACACATACTTAATGTAGGTTTCAGTTAATAGTGACTTTAATTTCCAGTTTAGATCAAGAGGCTATCTTCCATTGCCAGAGCCAAGGCAAAAAAAAAAAAAAATTAAAAAAAAAAGAGTCTGTCAACAAGGTATCAGCTGGTGACAGCCTGCCTTCATTGCAGGTAAAGTATCTTTAAGGAAATAAACAATATCCAGGACTGAATTTCCAGATGTGATTGGTGAGACTGTTCTGTTCTGTGCTTTGTGACTTCTTATGCTATTGGTGTGGTAAACAACTTAAATCTAATTTTTCCTATAAATATGTTCATGCTTTTTAAGCAAAAGAAGCAAGACTTGTATTTGTGAAAAGTCTCTCATGTTTACTTATTTATTTTTCCCACAGTACAAAAAAAGAGTATGATAGATACAAGCACATTGCTAGGTCAGTTCAATGACAGCTTTCCCTGAGACTGGCTTGAAATTCATCAAGATTATTCATATCAGATTTCCACAGGGACAGATAGATATCCTCAGAGAACCTCTTGAAGTTTAGGTTTTCTTTAAGTAGAATGTTTATCTATCATACTATAATTCCCTTTATTGTGATATCTATGATGTTTCCAGGCAGGAATTACATGGCAGCATATAATCAGGTAATCTGGATAATGATATGCACATTCATGTCTAAAACTTTACTAAATATGAATGTCAAAATATAATTTTAAAAAAGTTAAAAATATAATTCACATACAAATATGTAGTAAGCACATGTCAAAGACATATAATTCACTAATGAAAACAGCAAAATGGCAAAGAAACTGATATACACAGTTTTAAAAAATAATGCTGGAACAAGATTCCAAATCACATAGAAAACTAGTTAATATTCTATAGGGCAATAAAACATAAACTTTTGGGTTATCTTTTCTACCTGCCGGAAATTATTTGTATGAGATCAATTTTTTATAAGTTAATGTCTAACAGAGTTTGGGTACTAATTAATAGCAAACAGTAAATAAAACACAGTTGCATTCTCTAGAGAATCAGAGGACACCTACGTCTTGTTAGACAGTGCTCTACTATGACTTTGCAAGATCACAGTAAAGCGTTGTCTAACTATGTCTAACTGTTGTCTAACAAAGTCATCTTGTTATCTCATTACCAAAGTTCAGATCATTTTTCTTAACTCAAATAAAACCCTGATTCAATTGTCCATAACGATAACTATATTTCCCTCTCTCCAAAGAACCTACCTAATTAAAAAGCCAGAAGAGAGGCTGGATCTGAGATTCAGGTGTCAGATTTATATTCCCAAAGTTCCTTTCCACACTGTACTTTATTAGGGTTTTATGCCAAACATCACCTTTAGGTTCTGAAGTGGCCCTCCTTAGACAGTAGTCTGTTTAAGGGCAGAAACACTGACTTATTTTCATATTCATCACAAAAGCCCAGCAGATCTTGTTCCTAAAGGTTTATTCATTCATGTAACAAAAATGTCCTGGGGGCCTACTACGTACAAGGAGCTTTGTTAGGTTTGTTGTATTGAACCGAGTTCTATAAAGCAAACTAACAAACTAGCCAAGAGAATGCTCCTGAAGGACATGAAATAAACGGACAAACACCAAAAAGTCTATCGTGATTCTGAAGCTGAGGGCAAAAAAGACAAAGGCTTAAAAGAGAAAGCGCGCCAATGCTGGCAGCAAAGGATGCATGTGTCGAGAGATAAATGAACAAAAACCTGTAGTAAAAAGCAAAAAACAGGTAATAGAAGAATTGTTCAATATTACAGCAATGTATATGCTTTCACCATTCTTTCACCAAAAAGCTACATTAATGATGACAGCTAATTGGATTAAAGAGAAAATCTAAAAAATAAAGAGGAACAATTGACTTCAAATTATTTACATTTGAGTTAAAACCAAGGGAAATGCTGGAATACTGCCAAAAGAGCCTAGCACCCTGCCAGTGTTTATTACTGCACGATGTCCACTCAAGAGGCAAAGTGGATTCTTTTATGCAAACCATGTCCTTTCCCTACCTAAAAACCTTCAGGGGCTTCTTGTTCTTTGAATAAAATCCACACTCCTATCCAGGGCTTCCAAGGCTCAGCAAGGTCTGTCTCAAGCCCTGATCCTCTTCCCTTTGCTCATGAAGTTCCAATAACATGACCTCCTGACAGGTCCCAAGACATGCCAAACTCCTCCCCATGTTAGGCCCTTTGGACTTGCTGGCTCCTCCAGCTAGGATGCTCCTGGCATGGCTAACTCCTGCTCATCCTTCAGATGCCAGCTTCAATGTCACCTCCTCAGACAGCCTTCACCCACCAGCCCACCCCCATTCTGCTATTTTCAAATGCAGAACCTTCTTCACTTGTTCCCATGACAGCAGGGATCTTGTCTAGTCATTAACCATTATATCCCCAGCACAATGCCTGGCATACATTAAGCACTTAATAGTATTGAAAGAATGCACGCAATTAATATGAAGAGCTAGAGTACCACCAAACAGAGTTCTGTCAAAGCCCCAGAATAGTTGTGCAACTTATAGTGGCTTCTTGGAGGGCTTACTGCCATTCCTGCTAGGCCTTGGCCCATACGGTAGGGCAAGACATCAGCCCTCACAGCTGTAAACAGCTTCAGGTAAGCCGCAAAGATACCTGTTTCCAACCAACTCTCAGAAGAGACTGCAGATTAGTCTTTCTTCTAGAACCTTCCAAGTCCTAGGATTTACCAAACCCAAAAGCAAGCCCCACAGGGGGATTGGATCCCTTGGTCAGGCCAGATACAAATGCCCACACTTTGGGGTCTTCATGCCTTTGCAGACCACTTCCCCACCACGGCTGCCATAGTCATCACCTGAGACACTTCCCTCCCTTTCATAGCTACAACGCATTTCCACCAGGTCCGGCTCCCTGCTCCTCAGGCAGTGTTCAGGGAGAGGAGGAAAGGATTGCTGGAAGGTGTGAGGGGGGACAACAAACAATGATGGACACTACCATGTGAGGGACTGTCACCTAACACTGCACTGAATCTTCTCAAGCATCCTAAGAAGCAAATCGGAGATATATATATAATATATATTATATAATATATATTCAATTTATACAAACATATGCATTATATAATACATAAATTTTTTATATTAAATTTTTATATTAAAAAATCTGAATTCAGCAAAATCTTACATAAATAAAAATAAATTTTTATTTATATAAAAATACATTCATATAAATGTATATTATATAATATACTATTACATATTATATAATAAATACATATTTTTTCCATTTTATCAGTTGAGCAAACTACCTGAGGTCTCACAGCTAGAGGATAGCAGAGCCAAGATCTAGACCTGGGTTTAACCATCTTTAAAAGCTATATTATTTCGTATCCTACAGTGTCTTTGTATAGGTAGTTTGGGTGGAAAAGTGGGAGAAGAGGGGAGGGGAACGACACCTGACACCACTGCCATGCTCCCTGCCCTAGCATTAGAAGGAAAGGAAAAATTAAGAGAAAGAAAGAAAAAAGAAAGAAAGAGTAGGGAAATGAATACAGGGAGAAGGGATAGAAAGACTGGCAGCCCTGCTCTCCCACCTCCCTGTCGCACGCTCCTCACTAGTTCCCAATCTTTGGCCTCCTGACACCTTTACCAGCACCCACCTGACGAGAGCCCTCTCTCTCCTGGGTATGGGAAGGCGTTTTTGCTCAGACTCCAGCCTCATGGGAACACTTCACTCTTGCTGTAGGGCCACAATAGAGCCATGGCTCACTGGCTTCCTAATAGGAATTCAATACATTTTTCCATAAAATAACATTACGTTGCGGTTAGGGTTTATAATACCAGTGGCTTTTTTATTTTAAAAAGAAAAAAAAATACAAGTATAATAGAGATCCACTAATCTGAAACCCAAAAAGCACAGAAAACCAGAAGTTTTTTCATAATTCATTTGGCAGCAAAACCTGACCTGACCTGAACTCATTTGGCCCGGATTCATTTGGCGAGAAAACCTGACCTGAATTGACATGAGGCTATTTATAGTTTTTATTTATCCCACGGAGTGTGAATATTCATCAGTTTCACTGCAGAAATACTAATGTGTTTGATTATAGGATCCTGCTCCAGACCACACTGCAGTGCTAAGTAATAACTGGTATATGCACAATATTATCTTTCTTTAAAAAAAAAATCTGAATTCAGCAAAATCTGGTCTCAAAGGTTTTGAATACAGAATTGTAGACCTGTATTCATTCAGATTTAACCTTTCTGAACCTTGGGTTCGTTGCAAGTCTGAAATTAGATCATAGACAACATCATTTCCTAGGGAAAATATATTCTTAATTTCAAAGAAGCAACTTAAAAATGAACTTTTGGAACACCACTAATTCCTGGGTTGGGAACTAACTCTATAAAAGTATACAATAAAGAAAAATTCTTCATGATAAAAGGTTTTCATTCCACAAAAAAATTATCAGGTTCTGCTTCTCATTCCCACAGAATCTTCAAGGAAGTCCAGCTTCCAAAAAGAATTGCTAATCTTCTTGGACCTCTCTGTGCGCTGAGGAGCATGTTGGAATATTAGAACGTGGACCAAGGGAAAGAGAAGTAATATCAGAAATCCTGTGAACTGCTTCCATTCTGTCATACTGTTCATTTACATTTCTGCCAAAGTTGTATTTTCATGACTTTTATTGCAATTCAAAGTTAACCTTTCTAGCAGAAGGAAAGCATCAAATGTCCCCCTTTCAAACAAGATGCTCAATCTTCTTACAATAATTTTATGAATATGATGAATTCCATAGCTCATTATTTTCCTCCCATTTTCTTTTGGCTGCTAGAAAATCCAGGGCCAAATTTACAGCTCTAGCACCTGTACAGCATTTTTATGTCGCATCTTCTTTGCCCTAACCTTATCTATCCCAGCCTGGTTGCTTTTCTCCTGGCCATATTTTCCTTTTGCTCTAATTTCTGCATCTATTTATTTTAAGTGGCGGTGGTAGTAGTGTGTGTATGTGTATAAACTGCCTCAAAATATCTTTTTGTGATAAGGTGGAGTATGAATAAATAGACAAATAAGTAACAATATACTTCATAATATACTGGCATGGATCCATTTACTTCTAGGTGTAATGACTTCAGTAATACCAGAACTCTAAATCATCCCATTTGATTAATTCACAGATACTGAGCCATAATTAAAACCTTCTATACCAAAATGCCCATGACCATCATTCATTACATGAAAATATCATAAATTAGGGGAAGCAAAAGAAGCTCCTCACCTATGTTGCATGTTTCAGATACACAGTCACCCAAGACAGATGGCTAAGATTTGATTGTCACATTCCCCCAAGGGCTGAGGAGGCACCAGTTTCAAGTTTCAGGAGATCTGCTACCTAGGCCTCCACCCTACATCTCCAGACCATCAGTCATTTCCCCATAGCACCTCTTCCTAGCATGAGAGTGTGAGACCCTCACTTCTTGTCCTGGCCTCCTACTTGCTAGATTTACTGAAAGACATTGGAGTTACTGAAAGAAGATGGGAGAGTCCTAAAAAGTATCTATAATTCCCTAAGAGTCAAAAGTTTCTGTTCTACCCTTGCATCTGTTGATCATCCATTTATTTTCTTTTCAGTAATTCCAAAGCACTAGAATTTCCTGTATATAATTAATAATTCTGAATAGCTGTTCAGTTAAAATCTCTGAATGGGATTTTAGGTATAAAAATCATTATATAGGTATAAGTGAGTGGTAGCTACTTACTTAAGAAACCAGAGTTTCTTATCCAAAATTAGAATCTAGTAGAATTATAATTGAATATATCAAAAACTCTCCAAGGCCAAAATCAGAGTGCAGAGGAAAACCATTCTTTTAAAATTGCAATTATTATTATAATATATAGCTGCAATACTATAAACTGACTTCTGTCTGCTGCAGTCCTATTATGACACCAAAAACAAAACAAACAGATTTGGGAAGGTTTTGCAAAACTAATTTGGGCTTAAACAACAACTTATGGTAAATGTTTATTGTTTTATTAAACCTCTAAAAATTATTTATAAATAACATTTGATGTTACCTGAGTTTTTAGTTCTAATTTTACCTTGCTAAATATTGAAAATTCAGATGGTTAAAATCGCCTTAAAATGATGAATTATAGCTGTTACCCATCACCATCACAAGAAAGCCGTATGGAGAGGGGAGTGGTAAGCAGAATGCCAAAGATCTCTCCCCAGAAGGCCCATCCTCTGGTTATTCAGTTGAGCACTGAAGTAGGTACTGCTATCAAGGAACTCTGCAGGTGTAATTAAGGTTACTAATCAGCTGACTAGAGAGATTAACCTGGGTTATCCAGTTTGGCCCAATATAATCACGAGTCCTTTAAAAGCAGAAGAGAAAACAGCTGTTGAAGGCAGGGAGGTTTGAGGCCAATTCCACACACTATTCCTTGCTTTGAAGACGTAGATGGGCAACCTCTAGAAGATCCTCTAAGAGAAAAAATTGGATCCCCTATACAACAACCACATGCAAATAAATTCTGCCAATGAGACTGGAAGCGGATGCTTCCCTGCGATCTCCAGGGAAGCATCCAGGCCTGCTGCTACCTTGATTTTGGCCTTGTGAAGGTCATGAGCAGAGAACCCAGAAAAGCCACACTGTGCCCACACTTTTCACCCACAGATACGATGTGAAAGTAAATGGATATTGTTGTAAGCCACCAAGTTTGTGGTATATTTGTTATGGCAGCAATAGAAAATTAATATAAAGGGTAAAGCAAAAAAAGAACCAAAAATAAGCAATTAAGAGTCTGTTAAACTCATTTATCTTCATTTAATAATTTCAACTAAAGCACAAAAAATTACAGAGAACAAAGTAACTACCATAACAGTGTGAAATCATCAAAGGAATTTTTTAAATAAAAAATGTTGTCAATATAATGCTTTATGGCACAATTTCAAGCACTACCTTGAAATTGGAAGTTTTGCCATTGTTTCTAAGCAATTCAAAGATTCATAAAGCACTGATTTGGAGCCTGAAATACGGTTATCATTATCATCATCTGAATATAAGAACGAAACACTCTTATCTGGTTACAGTCCTCAAGAATGCACCACCTTCACTAAAATATATACTTCAAAATAACTTTAAGCCTTTATTATTTAAGGGAGAGTAAGAACAGTTACACAAAGGATTCAGTTTAATATAAGGAATAACATTCTAATACTTAGAGCTCTCCAGCAGTGGAATGGTCTGCCTCAAAAAGGATTCAGAAATGTTACAAAGATTCCTAGAGCCTCACAAAAAAACTGGCCTACATGACTTCTATAACTCAAACTTCAAAATTTCTGTGATTCTGTCAACTTCCTAACAGAATACTGCCATTATCAGAGGACTAGTTAAGTCACTATTATTCTGTCAGTTATGAGAACTCATTAAATTTATTAGGTAGCAGGACAACTGTCACTGCAACATACACCGTGAGCATTACAAGTTTCTAAACAGATATACAAAATGCTAAAACGAAACCATTTTCAAGGGCAGACGCTTATTTTTGATTCTACAGGATTCCTTTCCGAAAGCGCAGTTGGGTGCAGCCTTGCGGTGGGAGGCAGATGGGAACGGGAGAAGGGCCCGGTACACAACCCGTCAGTGACCTCGAATCGCGCAAACACCTGACGCTGCTAGTAGCGCAGTCTGCCCCTTCCAAACGAGATCCGCGGAACCGGCCCGTGACACGGCCGCACGACATTTCCCGGCAACCTGCGACCGCCAATTTACCGCAGACGGGCGGCGGGCTGTCGCAAGCACCGCCGGTTTTCCCGGTATTCTCTTTCCCAGACGCAAACGCAAGTGTTTGTGTTTATGCAAGAGTCACGTTTCACTCCGGCTCGGCTCGGTCTGCTCCGTTTCCTTGAGATCGGGCTGAGTGTCCCAGGGTTTGGTGGGGCGAGGACGAGCCAATCGCCTCGTGTTTACCTTTCCCTCGGGCCAAACCGGACAAATGCGCACACACAGCCCTGGCGCAGGCGCCCCCCGCGGCCCAGCTCCGGCTTATCTGCGACTCGCACAGCGCCCCCGCGCCCGCCGGTTCCTAGAGCAGGGATTCCGAGAAAAAATTAGGAGCCAGGTTCCCTAGAAACATTAAATTAACACAAGGGCTCTGGAAACGAAACAGCAGATGCCTGAAAGCCTTCCCCTTGACGGCTTCCTGCCTTCTTGGAAAATCTGTGAATTAAAATAGATTCGGTTACCCTGCCTGGCCAGATGCTGCCCGAGAACTTCATTTGGGGTTAACATGAAAGCAAAGTTTGCCATCTTTGAAAAAGGCTTTTCTTTTTGAGGAGGTTTGAAGAACGCTTTTGGGTTGTAGCTGTTAACTGGGGCTAGAGGCTGAGGCTTTTTGCATTACAATAGAGAATTTTCCATGACACGAACTTGCAAATAAGATAACTAAGATCCAGGAGTGCAAAGCAGACTAAGGTAGAGTGTAGAATGAGCACTCAGTTCAGAACCCGAGATTCGCGTCTTTGCAAAGAGCCTAGAAAGAGTACGGTCCAGCCCCCTCATTTTACAGAGGAGAAAAAGTCTTATTTCTAAGCCTACTTACTTGGCCATAGCTATGAGAACACAAATGAATAAAACTAATAGCATTTATAGGGAGACACAAATATTAATAGAAGCAGAAAGGCTTATGAGTAGTATTTTATCAGCCTCTGTTCTAAACCCCACGAGCTAACTTCCATCGGCTCTATCTGCAAATTAATCAGGCTATAATTTGTAAATTCAAACCAACACTAATTAACCACACACCTTAAGAACAGTGGGCCTTCAGCACAGAGCATAGTCCACTTTCATGTCATCTTAACTTACATATTTAAATTATTTTGGGAGCTGAGAACAAGATCCAAAGCTTCCTATGGAATATCAGGATTTTATAGAGGAAATAAAGTTTTTATTGTAGTAGCACCTTCCTTGACATTTTAACTTTTTTTCCCATGTTAACCTTTATGGATGGACTCCATGATCCTTAGCCACTAATTTACATGTGTCATGCTTTCTAGTAAATTAGACAATAACCTGTAATTCTAAGAGGATTCTATGCTTATCCCAAACTTAGGAGCACAAGATGGGGGAGAAGTATATTATTACAAGATACTCTAAACAAAAGTAAAATTAAATATCCTTGCCTAAGCACGAAAGCAACAAAACTCATTTTAAAGCAACACAAACAAAATCATTTCATCTCTAATAGGGCAAGTATACAGCTCCATGAGACTAGCAGCCGTAAGTATTTCTGTTTTAACAGCTCACAGGGGATATACAAAATCTATCATTCCTGCCTGATGTACGAAAAAATAAAGAGCAAATTTCATAGCAACTTCGGGGCTTCCTAACTTAATGGTGGGCCTGAAGGAAAAGCAAGTATGACTTTTAAGTGTTTATAAGAAAGCAATGGAAAATGCTACAAAGATTATTTGGCAGGCCACAGAGAAAGCTGGAATCTTTGCAGGACTCACCAAAATACACAGCTGTTTTAAAACCGAAAGTTAAACAGCTTTCAACAGGTATTAAGTGTTTTCTACAACAAAATTATCAAATGTACATACTCCTTTTTTTGCTATCACCAACAGACTTATTTTACTACTACTAGAAAAAGACTACAGTTACAAAAAAAAAAAAAAGCCTGCTGTAACAAGAATAAAATAGCCACAGAATATTAGTCAACGCTGGCTTTAAAAAACATCAAATTTCAAAATGATTATGAATGATCAAGTGTGATTCCTATATTTTCTAGTTAGGTATTGATGTTAAGAATATGGCTTTCACAGAAATATATTTCACTCTATCTTATTTCCCTGTATTAATCACAGTAGCAATAAAAAATGATTAAAAACAAATCAGGTTTTTAAAAAATTTTTTTAATTAAAAACAAAACCTTTGGTAAACCACAGCATTGTGGAAGATTAACAAATTTAACAATCCTCCTCCAAAATTATTTTTTGGAAAAAAGTCAATGTCATAGAAAAATGTGGATAGCTGATAACCCTCAGAATTCCTTTTACATACCTAATGGCTATCTCAATTCTGGGATTTCTTTACCCTTAAATGTTAAAGAAAAAGAAATATTTCGATGTTGAGAAAAAAGTTATTCTCATTATACTGCTTCACCATCTAATTTTAGTTCATCAAAATTAGATATCTAGTAAGTACTTGGTATGCTTTGGCAGATTTTTTTTCTATTCTAAAAATCATTACTAAACAGATGAGGTTACTACTAGTTAAAACTCTGAAGACAAATACCATCCACCCTGTAAAAAGCGTGCACAGTATTAGTTAAGTGTGTTTCCTTCTCTGCATCTATGTATCTTTGGCCAAACTTCCCCAGTAAAGATTAGCTTATGATTTGTTTCCTAAAATAAAAATGTTTGTATTTTATGCTATAAAAATCAATAAACATCTTCTAAAGTTAGGAGCTCCAAAATAAATGATTCAATATTTTAATGAAAGCCCTCTTATGATTAAAGAGGAAGAAAATAAAAGGCATATTTACAATAAACCGAAAGCAGAGTTGCAATTATTAGTAGAGTCCTCAATGATTATTAATGTTCACCCTATAAAATACTGGTTTTTTCATTAATTCAAAAGTACAGACTGGGTTTTTTCCCTTAATAAGTGAAAAATAATTCTTTTTTTTTTCTTTTTCTATTTTTAAGATGAAAATGACTATTTAAAAACAGAAGACTACCTTCAGGACCTTTTCCTTTCCCCATTTCAAGACTGTCAGTTTTATTTTCATTTGTCTATTTGACTTCTTGAAATCCAGTGACACTGTCATAGCTCTGAGAACCAAGATAATAGAAACCACTAACGGTAGGAGACAGCCTTGATGCTTTCAATTATATTTTCCTAGAAAGACATGGCATTTAATCTTAATAGTTTTTTTTTTTTAAAGAAATCCTCCAATGCCAATAAAAGTGAAAGAATCTAAATCTCAGTAGTTCAGGCAAATTTAGCCCATCAGCATACTCTAAAGACAGGAAACGTTAGTAAAACCTAAATAATACATTGTATTAGTCTTTAAATAATATTATACTTTCAATATATACATCTCCTATTAAGATTAGTGGAGTACCAATCTCAAATCTGTATTGGAAATAAGCAGGGTATACATTTTTTAAAAAAGGAGAAGAGGCTACGGTAATCACTTCTTAAAGTCTCCTCAACATTTGGGTGTGTGAGAGAGAAGGAAGGGAAGTATAGTTCTTCATCGGGACAGCTGCCTGTCCTTTGGCACTGCACTTCCTAGCGTATCCCGACCACAGCCAAGGTAAGTCAAAATAGGTCAGCTCAAGTGTCTCTACACAGATACCTGTGTATTGTGCTTTTAGAACAAGGGAAAAAACTCCAAAATATAAAACTATTCCCAAACTCCCTGTATCCTTTCAAAGGCACACTTTACTCATGGAAATTAGAATGAAGAAGAAAGCAAGCACCAGTAACCTAAATGACGATTTCCCCGTATGATACATTTTAAGGCCAGTAAGAGGACACATTCTTATGTCTTTTCTCTTTCATTCTTTCTTTCTCCCTCTTTTTCTCTCCGTTCTTCCCTCTTTTTTTCCCCTGCTCTTCTTTCCTTCTTGCTAGACTCCCTGACTTACGAAAGATTTTTATTCAGTTTGAATCTGTTTGGCCCTGTTCTTTTTTGTGATTTTGTAGAAAGAAGATTTCCATTGTTATGAAAACAGGAGGTTGACACTTCATACACAAAAAAGATTAACCAAAGGTTACAGTGACATCGGTTTTAGTTTTGGCTCAGGAATGGTGCATTTGGCAGAGGGTGGGGGTGGGAGGAGACAGGTGTGAGTGTGTTTCTTCCAGGAGAGAGGGCTTTGCTTCCAGGTAGTGTTGTCCCTGTTCTCTGAGGGGGCCCAGTCTGCCAGCTCTTCTGGGTAGACTTTATAACAGAGTCAGCAGGCTCCGTTCTCTAGGAAGCCTGAGGCTGGCAACTGCATCTCATGGAAGCAGTCCACAAAAGGTTAAATTAGGATGAGATTGTTAACAGGCTTCAAAAAGGCAGGGTTCCAGGCCTGAGGCCACATGGGCCTCCTTCAGGTCCTCGTCCCCATAGTCTGACACTTTTGGCCCCTCTTCTCTCCTCCAGCTTCCCACCCCGTTTTTCGGCCAGCCCTTCCTTTTCCTCTAACCCTGCAAAAAATAAGCAGCGCTGTTATTTTGTTCCAACTAACAAAACAGCTAAGAAACAACAGAAGAACATGACTGCCCTTTGCAAAATAGGCCACGTGATCGTCCTAGTTAAATCCAGCTCTTACAGTAAAAATGAATAGAGGGAGCTGTTTATGAAACTCTCCTGCTTGCCTTCAGAATACTCTCATTCCCTCCCCTCCCAGCCTCCTAAATACCCAAATGAATTTATGTAATGAGCTTTATTTTATCACCCTGAAATTCTTCCTCAGTCCAAGTTGCTAATACGGCAGGTTCCAGCTGCCTAAATTCCCTAAACAACATTCCCTGTTCCATAAAAAGCATGCAAGTGCAAGCACAGCAGTCCTGCTTCGATTCTCAGAACTATAAACTGACTACCCAATTCCCTGGCCTGCGAAGGCGGTGAAACAGGCAACACGGACAATTTAAAGGTGTACAGTAGTCGAGGTCTGTTTCATTCCCAAGCAGCGCAAAGTGGACAAGGTGAGGCCACCCTTTCTTTTACTTCTGGCTATTATACTGATTCCCTGGGAACTATCTCTGCTCCAAAAGAAAATACCCTTTCAATGGAGAGAGAGTGACACTGAATTTGTACTGCTTTTTAGGATGCCATTTGTTTCACTAGGAAGGAGCAGAGTTCTATACCACAGACTGTCTTAGGTGACTTGAAAATTGCATGTACCAAATAGTTCCCTAGAGGCAGATTAAGAAAATACAAAGTTTGGATCCTTTCTTTTAAATTAATACAATCTCAATGTTTATATAATAGTCATTGATTTGTATCTAATGCATGTAGTGTATGCCTCTGCCTCTAGCAAAAACACCACCCAAACCATCTTAAGCATGTGTGAATGCTTTATTTTTTAGACTCCAAAAAAAAGTCTATAACCTACGCTGGCATCGCCAGACTTCACAACAGCCTTCACGCTTGCAACACAGCAATATCTAAGTACTCGGATACCCCTGCACACAACATGCTGTCTTTCCATGTACTGTTCCTCTCCGACCTTGCTCACATGGCAAACTCTAATTTATTCTTTAATAAGTGGCCTGTGCCACCCTCCCTCCGCTGTCCCAGAGCCAAGTAGCCATCACTACCTCCTCTGTCCCTTGTCCATGTATCTGTGCTGCTCCATCAGACAATACCATGTCTGTTCATGTGTCTCCCTCCCCTACTTGATTCAAAGTTCCTCGAGGAATTGTTTTTCTATCTCCACTGCCTTGCATATTTTGTACCACATCATACGTGCTATAAAAGAGAACTAAACTGATGTGGCTGTAAAATGACTTCTAACCATTCTAACCATAATGAGCCTGGTAGTACAAGACTTATATAGATCCTGATGATTGACCCTAAGTCTCTCATGCTGTCGTCTGAGAGCATTTGCTCTTGCTCTATAAACTGGTTCCACTTCTCTGTACTCTATACATAATTAGATCAGGGTGGGGGCTGGGAGACTTGGAGAATATTTGGCATACCCCAGTCACATCCTAAAGGAAATTGGTGTGAAACTCAAGGAACACAGTGGATCTATCAACATTTAACACACCCTACATCTACCCATCATAACTATTTGAATTGACACTGATGGAAATAGAAGAGAGAATTTACTGTGGAGAACAGAATAAAACTAATAAAAGAAATAGCTGGAGGAAGAGTTGGGGTTAGGTGATATTTGCAAGTAAAGACGAGAAAAACATAAATGATGGAGGTCAAAACAGAAAGTTTTGAACATAAGGACTTTAGAAATCAGTGTGGTTGCTCTTTTCTAGTAATAGGCTGACTGTGGACCAGAATAATAGGGACATTATTTCCCAATTCCTACGCAGTATACTGTACTGCTATTTAAGCATCCCAGCATCATGCTTGCTTTGATAAATATGAGTCATAGCTCAATTGCCATGACTCTACTTAATGGTTTTTTTGTTTTAATGATTTATATACCATAATTCTCAAAAGTCTTTCTAGGATTAGACCAAAGGGAGAGAGGCAGAAAAAGGAAGCTAACATGTCTTAAGGACATGTCACATGTGCCTGGTACTTGCTAAGCACTTTATATACACCATCTATACATACACCACCCACCCAATACAAGTCTACTTGGTGGTAGGTAATTATTCTCATCTTAAATATAGTTTTAAACCTAGGTGTCTCTGGTTCTAATCTAGTATCTTTTCCATAAATGACACTGTTTCTATTTCTAATATCAGCATTAAGAACACAAGAAGTCAACTTCAAAGGTAAGAGGTGTATCATTCATTCGTTCATTTATTCAACAGCTACTATGAGCCAGGCATGATACTCTATTTGAGAATATAAACATAAGATCTGGTGCATGACTTGAAGTTGCTCACAGTCTAATGGGGAAGAAACACAAAAACAAGTAATTTGATTTATTCTCTTTATCCAAGTAGTCTGTATTTGGGTCCACCCCTACCCTTGTCACTTTTTGCTGCCACTTTCTGAACTTTCCAAATCTTAGTAGTTGCTTTCTTGATCTTTATTTAAACATTGGTAAAACACGAGAAACCTGCACCATTTCATAAGCTGCCTTCATTGTTAAAATTACATCCTAGAGGGAAGGGAGATGGAAAAAACCATAAGCATTTAAACTTGCTCGTGCCACTCTCAGTTCTGTGCTGCTAGGGTGTTCATTTATTAACATATTTTGGAGTGCCTACAGGAGGCCCAGTGCTAGCCAGGAGAACAGGGGTGGGAATGACATAACTAGAGTTCCTGCCTGCATTGAGCTTACCCTCTAACCATTCCAAGATGGGAGGCAGGCTGTGAGCAAATCTGTGGATCATGACAGGTGTACTATGAAAGAAAACCACAGCGTGCTGTGAGAAAGCACACAGGCATGGGGCCTGACCTCGGCGGGGGTCGAGGAAGGCCTTCCCTCAGAAGTGGCATTAAAGCTGAGATCTATGAGTTGAGTGGGATTAGCTTGGTGAAAGTGGGGGGAGGAGAGACAGCAAGGGGACAGAGAGGAGCATTCCAAGCATGCAAAGGGCTGAAGCTGGAAAGAACACAGAGCCTCGGAGATAAGGACAGAAGGCCAGTGTTTCTGGAAGATACGTAATATAAGGGAGAGGGTCCCAAGATGGAGCTGGGAAGGTGGCACTGGCCCGATGATGCAGGGCATTGCCCGTGACACTGTGGATTTCATATCTCATCCTAAGAGCAATGGACGTATACTGGAAGGTTAAAGCAGGTCAGTTGAACTCATTTAATGTTCTTTCACATTCCCTCAGCTACCTGTGATGGAAGTATTAAGAAAACATGCAAAAAGCTCTTCAATTGATAGAACATATATTCATAGAAAGCTGAGTGTTATAGATGAAAAGGTGCTAATATAAGAATGAAAAGCAATGGGTTCTATTCATAGCATAGCACTATTATCCTGGGTAGGTCATTTAATCTCAGAATATCTCTGTCTCCTCATCTATCAAATGAAAGCACTAAAAACTTCAAAATTTACATTCTTGTTTTAAAAAGCAAATGAGATAACACATTCGAAAATGCTTTGAATCTCTAAAATGTAAGCTCCTTGAGGGGAGGGACTTTACCCGTTTTGTTCCCTGCAATACTTAGCACCTAGAGGAGCAATGGATGGATGAATGGATAAGTGGGTGGATGAATGGAAAGGAGGGAATAAAGGGTGGAAAGGAGGGAGGGGGAGAGGGAAGAAAAGAAGGAAGGAAAAACGGATGGACAGAAGAACAGACAGATGAATGAAATACATCAAGCACCTCACCGTGCAAATACGAAGCAAGACGCACAGTGAGGGTTAGAAGTCCACCCGGGAGGGCAGCCTCCCCAGGGGAACCCGATACCACAGCATCACAAACGCTTGCCAACTAGCCGGGCTTTTTCTCAATGTTGGCGCACCGGGTACCTCTAGCAACCATTCTAGAGGGCTGGCTGATCAGCTTGCCAGCACAGGGTCGGACATCTACCTCTTTGTTGTGGTTAGTGAGAGGGGCAACTAGTTAGTGTGAGAAATGAAACACTGTCTTTCCTGCGTCTTCTTTCTCAGAGAGGGTCTCTGACAAGCACCCCAAAGCTAGGCCTATCCTTCTCTAAATATAATCCATCACTTGAGATGCTTATTGTTTGTTTACCAAATGTAGTATTATAATACATTTTTATATAACTTAAACTTTTCTTACATTGCATAGTCTTAGCTATGTGTACCCAATTTCTCAAAGAATTACAACTAAAGGTAAAAAACAAAGAGGAAATATATTAAAAGCCTTAAGATATCCATTGCTATTTATTAGCTTTATAACAATAATGACAGTAACCATTCACTGAATATCTACTTTGCTCCACGCATAGAGTTTGACAGTTAGCCTATATTATCTCTCAATCCTCACAACCTCCCACAAGAAAGCACTGCTGACCCTATTTTATGGAGAAGAAAATTAAGGCCCAGAGCAAAAGTGACATGCCCAAGATTATGAAGTTGTTAAGGGACATAACCAGGGTTCAAATCTGGGTCTATTAGACAAGACAGTGCACATTCTTTCCATTATATCAAATATTATTATAAAAATCTCCTAAAAGAGATTGGACCAAATATGGTAATAAGAGCAACCATGTATTGAACATTTAACATGTACCAGGCACTGTTAAGCTCTTTACAAAAATTATCTCATTTAATCCTTTTAACAACCCTGTAAGGTGCATACTTTTGAGATGAAGAAACTAAAGCTTAGAGAAACTGAGTAACTTGCCAAAGCTTAAAAAACTACAAAGTGGTAGACCCTCGATTTTAACTCAGGTCTGTCTAACTCCAAAATGCACCCTCTTAACTGCTACACAAGAGTTCCACTATTCACATACTGTCAGTATAACCTGCATGCCTTCAAATGAGAATGTCAAAACAGAAGAACAAGATCAATAAACCATTTTAAAGATAATTCAAAACAACTACTGCATTAAGGCACTATCTCTAAGAGCCTGTTACTACCCATTTTCTCTGACACTGTCACCTTGTTCTGCTGTACCAAATGGCCTTTAGAGCTGTCTACAACCAGTGCTTTTACTACAAGTGTTTTCCTTTTTCATTCGGTAGGCAATTTGAAAATGTTTCTAAAACTACCAGTTTAATCAAATGGAATTCATATCTCTGCATCCAAATCTTCAGAGATACTATCAAAACATATAGTTACTTAGTCCACAATTCTTATCATTAAACCATGTTCTTTGATGGTCAGGATGAAGTTCAAATTGCTCACATGTCACATAAAATACTAGCTTTCACTGTTTCATAATAAATTCTGTAGGTTATATCAAGCCTTTTAAGATATTCCCAACATGATGGTCTCCCTATTAGAAACAATGCTTTTCTAAACCAGAATCCTCATGCAGGTCTCCTCAGCTGTATTTGTTAAGCAGACTTTTTAAAATTTCATTTGTAATTAAGAAGGTGTCAGCCAGAACTACACGCTCTCAGCGTGTGCCCAAGGATATTGATTCCCAGTCTGCAAGACGGCCAGCCTGAAGGCTGCAACACTTTATGAGAAATAGAGCCTTCCTTTCCAAATTTATGAACCTCATCATTCTTCACTTGATATGACTGGCTACAAGGATGGGATCTGTGGAAATCCCAGGGTTCTCCCAGCATGATCGGAAGTCAATGTGTCAACGTCTGCAAGAGCCCACTGACAGCTCAGCTGTCTCCCTTACCTCAGCGGGAGGAATTTGGGTAAGTTCCCCCGATCTAAGGTCTCCTGCTTTTACCATGAAGATCTTGGAGACTTTATTTCTCTCCACCCCTTCCCTTCACTTCTTGGTTCCTTCCCAATCCCTGTCCCGGCTCCCTCCACCGACCCCGGAGGGAACATCTTTGTTGGCCCCAGGTTTACGGGGGGCCTTCCAAGCCTTCTGGACCCTGGAGGGGACCTTCCCTGTCAGCCCTGGGTCTAGAGGGGAACCTTCCCAGTCCAATTGGACTAAGCTGGTCTTTAAGGCTTTCTGAGGATGCTCACACTAAGGGCACTTGAAGGGATGCCTTCATAAGGTGAGTGCAGTTAAAGAGAACCTTAGTTCTAAGGGGACAGAATAGAGAACTAAGGGACAGTCTTTGATCAGCTGCCATCAGGGACTCCAGCAGCTTACATGTTTAAGAACTATGGGAAAAATTATTGTAAACAGTTGAAATCCTGGATAAAGCTAACCCAGGGTGATTCAAAGCTTTGCTGGCCATACTCTAGTTTACCTGCATGCTCAATTGAAACAAAGAGGCTCTCCATCCCCCCAAAAGCAATGAAGGTCATTCTATACTTAGTATTTCAAGTCTTCTAAAAGAAATGAAGGGTTTCTCCTAGTCTCCCTTAATGAGAATAATTCAAAATTAAAGTCTCCATAAACTTAAAGAAAAGTCTCCAAAACCTAAAGAAAAATGGCACATGTGAAATACTTAAACTATTCTTCCTTTTTCCATCCTTACTTCCCCTCCTCCTCCCTCTCTTACTCCCCCTCCCATCTCTGTTCCTCCTCTTCCTACAGCCCCTGTGGTTCCTTCCCTTTTCCTGCCATATGCCCAGAATCCCCTCAACTACTCCTTGACCCCTCTGACTCAACAGGCTTGTCCTTCCCAGCCCCCCTCAGGAATACAGGGGGCAGTGCTAATGCTACCAGGTCAGAGTTTGTCCCCTGGGGAAAATCTGAGCTTCTGATTCTCGAAGGGGACTTTCCCAATCTCTGATTAAACTCTTTAGGCTTTGCTAGCCAATCTAATCTATTAATCACCATCTACCCATCTGGATGCCCAGATCTCTATCATTCAAAATCACATGGAGCTGCTGGTGCCCTAGTCAAGCAACATGGCCTTGAAAGGGCCACAGAAACCCCTTGTTACATTGCTTGGGGGGAAAAGGGGGGGTGCCTACATGGTGGTGGTATGGCTATGGTTGCAGGAGCTTGGGACAGTCCTCTCCAGTGGTCCCAACCTTTTTGGCACCAGGGACTAGTTTCATGGAACACAATTTTTCCAGGGGGAATGGGGTGTTGGGGGGCATGGGAGGCAGAGCTCAGGCAGTGATGCAAGCCACGGGGAGCGGCTGTAAATACAGATGAAGCTTCGCTGGCATGCCTGCTCATCTCCTGTTGTGCAGCTCCCCCGCTTCCTAAATTGGGGGGTGTGTGGCAGAGCTCTGCAGCCTGGTCTCTAACAGGCCCAGGGGTTGCAGACCACAGCTCTAGACTCCTCTGATGCCAACAGGTTTGTCCACCCCAAGGCAGACCAATGTGTCTGCTTCTTTTTGGGCACCCTGGTCATACTGAAAGGTGCTGCCATGAGTACAATTAAACTCCAGCAAGACTTGTCCACCTGAATCTCTGGAACAGCCAGGGGCTACTCTAGGAAAATTTGGGGGACATTTTTTGTCCCCTGAGCCCAAACCAGCTCAGGGCTGGTTCTCTAAGACAGCTGGAGGTTGCTGTCACCAAAAAAAACCAAAAAAACCTTGCAATTTTAAAGGTGATTGACTACATTTGTATATGTACATTGTCTACTACATTGTATATGGTGGATGGTTGTTGCTACAGAGGACTGCTCATTTCTTTGCACATTTAGAAAGGGTGAATAGAAAGGGTGTGGTCTAAACATATCTTTACAACAGGGTGTGCTACAGAGGCATTAGGTGGCCTGCAGTACCGTGGCGTTTCTCTCTTATTGGAGGTCTGAGATTCAATGCTACCTATCCTAAATGAAGTTGGTCTATTGCTACCCTCTTTTTTCTGAGACTTGATTAGAGCTTGTGTTGTTTGTGAGACAAGTAGACTCTGTTCCATTCTCAGTGGCATGGTTTGATTCTAGCTGTTCTTTTTTACTTGTGAATTTTGGCAGTTTCATGGCTAGAGTTCTGAAATAAAAGCTGTGGGATCCTCGTATACATGTGTATATGTCTTTACGTGTGCCTGTATGTATGTATGTCTCTGTCCATTGTCTATGGTACCAAGTTGGCTGATAAGTAAATGAGTCCTCACAAATTAGGTAAATAAGCCCAAATGCTTTCCAAGTTCACAGAACTTTAGTAATCTTTGGTAAATAATGATATTAATAGTTTTAAAATTGTTGGTAAAATAAAATGGAAATGTCTTCAAAATTTAATTTAGACATTTTCACCTGAACTTACTGGTTAGATAGGGTTATACTATCTCTGCTAGATGTTTTAAGGTCATAAAATTATTGCTTCCATAGTATTTTTTATACTTGCTTAATTTGTCTATGAGCTTACATCTTTGGAGTTGAGCTTCTAGGCCGTGCTAAGGCCTAGCTCCAGGTACTATCCTTTGTCCTGGATTTTACATCTTTAAAATTGCTTACTTTCTAGGTTTTTCACTAAAATAAGGGTTAGCAAGAGTTAACACTGTAATTAATATATGTAGTTAAAACTACTAGATATTAAAAAAAAATTCTATATACAAAATGTATAAAGAAAATGGGACTGTGGTTTGTGTTAAAAGGAAGAGTAATTTTGCCTACTTCAGAAGTTTTTAAATGCTGTTTTATATTGAAGGTATAAAAAGAATAATGGGGCCAGGCGCGGTGGCTCACTTCTGTAATCCTAGCACTTTGGGAGGCCGAGGCCGACGAGGGTGGATCGCTCAAGGTCAGGAGTTCGAAACCAGCCTGAGCAAGAGTGAGACCCCGTCTCTACTAAAAATAGAAAGAAATTAATTGGACAACTAAAAAATATACAGAAAAAATTAGCTGGGCATGGGGGCACATGCCTGTAGTCCCAGCTACTCAGGAGGCTGAGGCAGAAGGATTGCTTGAGCCCAGGAGTTTGAGGTTGCTGTGAGCTAGTCTGACGCCATGGCACTCACTCTAGCCTGGGCAACAGAGCGAGACTCTGTCTCAAAAAATAAATAAATAAATAAATAAGAATAATGGATAAAACTGAATAGATATAGAAAGTTGGGAAGGAAAGAGAATGAAAAGAATTGTAAAAGGTTATAAAAAGTTATAGAAAGAAATCTCACCTTGTGGTCAAAGCTGATTGAGATTAGATAGATTTGTTTGTAAGGCTTTATTAAAATTAACTTTAACATTCACTGCCACAAAATTATAAATAAAGATTGAGTATATAGTGTATGGTTTTATAGATTCTTTAGTTTTTAACAGAAAAATCTTTAATCATAAATAATTTTTCTATTAAGTAGGGATTTAATTGTATCCTTTTTCTCAAAATGACTAGTATGTAATCCTAACACTCTTTATAAATTGTTTCTTCATTGACTTGATATGCCACCCTGACATTAAAAAATTGATAATCCTAACCTGAAATTCTGAAAGCATAAAGCTCTGAAAGCAAAGAGAGTCTTTTGTTTGGTTTTTGCAGTTTGGGGCTAAAATTCATTTAGTGGCAAAACTTGACCTGAGGTAATGTGAGGCTATTTTTGGTCTTTATGTATCCCATTTAGTGTCACTATTAATCTGTTTTGCTGTGGAAATGCACATTATTTGATTATGAGATATTGCTAAAAACCTGAACTCTGAAACTTGGCTGGCCCTGAACATTTCGAATAAGGGATTATGGACCTGTGCTAGGTGTCCATATATACTGCTTCTAGGCTTCCTGTTGTAGCTATAGCCACCCTATTTTCTCTTTCATTTTGTTAATATGACAAATTACATTGACTTTCAAATGCTATCCCAATCTTGCATGTCCCTAAACCCCATTTGGTAATCATGTATTATCCTTTTTCTATTTTGTTGGATTCCATTCGCTAAGAGTTTCTTAAGGATTTTTTGCATCTATGTTCATGAAATCTGTAATTTTTTCTTATATTGTCTTCGTCAAGTTTTGGTATACAGATTATACTGGCTTCTAATTTCCTAGTTTGTCTACCATTTTGTTTCTATTTACTATATTTTATAATGTTTTAATATATGATGAGATGAAATTTTCCCTATTTTTCATTCTTTAATAATATCAATGTTTTTGTGAACTTTAGAATTATTTTATCAAATTCCATAGAATAACATTACAATATATGTTAGAATTGCATTAAATTTTACATTAATATAGACAAAGTGATACTAACATATTTACTATGTTTACTCTTTTTACCAATTAACATACATTTCTCTATTTATCTGTTTATTCAAGTGTTCTTTTATGTACCTCAGTTAAGTTTGGAAATATTCTTTTATTTATTTATTTTTTTTTTGAGACAGGGTCTCGCTCTGTTGCCTGGGGGTAGAGTGCAGTGGCCCTGATCTTTGCTCACTGTAACTTCAAACTGCTGGCCTCAAGCGATCCTCCTACCTCAGTCTCCCAAAGTGCTACGATTAATAGGGGTGAGCCACTATACCCAGCATGGAAGTATTATTTATAAAGGTCCTGCCCAATTTTTATTAAGTTTATTCCTATATACCTTATAATCACTCATTTTTTTTCAACTCTATTCATGTTTATGCTACTGTGTTTTATTAGTTCTGATTATCAATTGTGGATAGCTGCTATAATTTTTTCCTTGGAAGGGATGGAGTGCCACATGGAGGAAAGGAGCCAAACATCACTATTTTATATATTTAACTAACATTTACTGAGCACATAATATGTACCAGACACTGAGTCTTCAAAAAGTGATAAGACAGTATCCCTGTCTTCAAGGGTTCACAGTCCAGAGGGGAGATAAACAAGTAGAATATAGTAACACACAAGTTCTGTGTTAGAGGAAAGCACAGGAGAACAACACAAAGCCCACCTCCAGAAGTTTTTTGTCAGAAAAATCTTCCTAAACAGCTGACTCTTGGGGTGGATCCCAGTTCCTCCCTTAAATATACATGGCAATGAGCAGGCACATCTAGAAGCTGCATGAAGTCCTTCAGACCTAATGAATGCCATTAATACAGAGCTGAATGTACCCTCTCTTCCATGTCAGAACGTGGCAACAAATCCCTTTGGCTTGCTGGCTCCTCCCCCTAGCTCAGCTGTCCTGCCTATCATTGAGCTGGGGACTGAGCACTTGGGTCAAGGAGCCACATTTCCTATACCCCCCTCTGTTCATATGACCTCAGAAGAAGGCCGTCAGCATCCAGTTCAGTCATTACAGCTTCAGTTGCTAACTAACTTGGCTCTAGACTCCTTAAGCCCATCAAGTGTTATCACTTATTGCTATACAAGGACATTGTTTTCCAGGAAAAAAAAATGGTTCCATTTCATGCCTATAATGGTAACAAAGCAAATGAAAACAGAACTGCTGTGCGTTCCTGGACAGTGACAGGTTCTGGTACCTAAGTAAGCAGCCCTAGCAAAGCTCAGAGATTCCCAGCTTGGATGAATTATTTACTCCTCATTGGCTCAGTATTAACTGGAAATCATCTTGCAACTACAGAGCCCTTTGTAGAGTAATCACAGGAAGCTATGCATAGAGGAAGAGGGCAAGAATCATGGTCATTTGTGTTATTACTAAAGAGACTGCAGGGATCTGTCCAGTTATTCAAAAGTACATCTGGAAAAAATTCACCTGTCTTGAACTCTGCTTGCTCAACAGCAAAACAAGCAAAAGCACCACAAAATGCTCAATCAAGATGATCTTTTCAATTGTGGAGGCTGAAAGTTTTCCCACCTGAGCATCATAAATAAGGCAAATTGTATAACTGGATAATAAGAGTTGTTGCTGAAAGAGGCGATCACAAAATAAAAGGACCTTTCAAAATCTGAGTATAGTTGGTAATTATCCAGGAATGGAATATAAAGAAGAATGATTTCAAGGTTCCTGCTTCTTGTTATCATGAAACTAAGATGGCCAAATGCCAAAGAGGACTGTTTCAGCTACAATAGACCTTCCTGTGTCTTTGACAACAGCTCTACTCCTTTCTATTAACTAATGTGCTAGAGTACACTGTCTTGTTTATCAGTCTAATCTCAAATGTCACAATTCACAATGTTGTCACTTGTTCTTTCCTGCTACCAAAACCAGAATTCTACCTGGTAAGATTCACAGCAGAAAAGAATGAGGAAAAAATAACAAATGATGGTTCTTTATACTTCAATTGTCATGGTATTTATTTATTTATCTCAATAAGATTTTTGCCTGATAAAGATGTACCCCTCCAAGTAGAGTACTAGTTAAGCTTGGCTCTCCAATATAAAAGGCAAGGCATGAGAAAATTCAAATGTGTAGTTAAATGTAAAAATACATCTCTTTTCCCAAATAAATAATACATGGTCTCAAATATATAGGCCTAAAAAAGTTGAGAAAGTCATTAAATAACTAAACTATTTACTGTTCACCAGTTCATAGACATTAATTAACCACAAAAACAATCAGAGATGCAGACTTTGCAAACATTCAGATTAATTCCATGGGAGAATCATGGGTCTTGAAGTCAGCCCAGGGTTTGAGTAACTGCCTCAAGATATAAGCTGATAAGGATGAGTTTTGAGACCCTGGAAAGTTTGTCTGAGCTTTCCTATCTGCAAAATGGGGAAATACCCAACTCACAGGAAGGGTTTTTTGAGGATTAAGAGAGGTAAGTATATATAAAGCCCAACAATGAATGAGACAGAGAAGCATTCTACACCCAGTTACTTTCCTATTCAAAATCTATGCACACTAAATGGTCAAAATAAATGTCCTCAGCTTCTCGACCCACAATGGACCTTTATTGTTTAGTATATCAAATTCTTTCCATTACCAGGTGCATGCCAAATTTTGAATTTTAAGACTCCACAACTCATATTCTGCTCTTCAGCAAAATTTGAATCTCTTATATATTTCCAACTTTTTATTTTCATATTCTTACAAATATTCTCACACCACCGCTACCAGCAGCATTTTCCAAAGTAGTTCACAAGGGATTTGGGTGGTAGGAGTGGGGCAAAATTGGGTGAGGTGGGGGCCTTGAGTCTTTAAAGACAGTAGTGGCATCTGGTTCAATTTCTTTTCTTTTTTAATCAAGCAATATTTTTTTTTCTTCAAACAAAACAGTTTGAAAACAAGCAACTGCATATCCAACTATATCTAATGTGACTTATCATTTATTAGAAATAAAAATTATCTACACTGTGTTATTTGCATAACAGAATTTTCAAACAGCATCTTGAAAGAGCAATAGTATTTTTCAAAGGCAATTTGATTTTTTCAAAGGCAAAAACTTAAAGGTCAAGGGACTTCTGGTTTCCAGTTCTGTAGGTAAGGAGCTTAGAAGTCACCACTCTGTCCTAACAAGTAAAAGTTGAACAAACTGAAAAATCAACAACTCTTCTTTGATCCAGAAGAAAAGTGAGATCTCAGGGCAAACTGCTGCCCTCAAAATTGAAGAGACATTGACAGGTGGGTACAGAGAATCACAACATACTAGAGCAGAAACCTCCCTGAGAAAAATATCCTCATGCTTCCGGCAGGGGGCGGAGGAAAAGGAACCATTTTGAAATATGCCAGAGCAACGGGTTCTTCCTAACAAGGCCTGTGCTCAGGAGAAACTATTTAACCAGAGCCTACCCAGAGCCTAACTGACCTGGGGGAAGAGAAATACCCAACTCTAGCCCACTCTAGCTTTCCATGTGGGAGAACAGAAATACATAAGTCCAACCCATTCTCGCCACCTTGTCTCACCTAACGAGGAAAAAAACCCTGAGAAACACTTGTGAAGTTCACAGTCCAGATGCACAGGCTCACTAAAAGACTGAAACCTAATCATAGGACTGTACAATACCTCCCCTCCTTCCACATACCTTCTCACTACATTACTAGTAAGGCCTACTTAACAGCAGTTCCTTTTACCCAGTACTCATGTCCAGCTAGCAAAAAAAAAAAAAAAAAAAAAAAAAAATTACAAGGCATACTGAAAGGCAAAAAACACAGTTTGAAGAAACAGAGCAAGTATGACATGACAAAGATGTTGGAATTATCAGAAGGGAATTTAAAACAATTATGATTAATTTGCTAAGGGCTCTAATGCATACATAGTCAGCATGTAAGAACAGATAGGCAAGGTAACCAGAGAGATGGAAATCCTAAGAAAAAAAATAAAATGCTAAGTATCAAAAACACTGTAACAAAATGAGGAATGCCTTTGGCGGGCTTACTAGTAGACTGGACACAGCTGGTGAAAGAACATCTGAGCTTGAGGATATATCAATAGAAACCTTCAAGGTTGATAAGCCAAGAGAATGAAGTCTGAAAGACACAAAATATCCAAGAACTGTGGGACAACTACAAAAGGTATAACGTGTATAATGGGAATACTAGATGGAGAAAAAGAGAGAAAGGAACAGAAGAAATATTTGAAACAATACTAAGAATTTCCCCAAATTAACTTCAGACACCAAGCCAGAAATCCAGGAAGCTTAGACAACATTAAGCAGAATAAATGCCAAAAAAGCTACACCAAAGCATATCATTATCATGAAAAATCAAAAGTAAAGAAAAAGTCCTAAAAGAAACCAAAAACAAATTGGCTACACAGAAGCAAAGATAGAAATTATATCCAACTTCTCAGAAATCATGCAAGCAGGAGAGTGGAGAGAAATATTTAGTGTTGGAAAAAAAAAAAAAACCCACTGACCTAGAATTCTGTACCCCGTGAAATTATCCTTCAAAATTCAAGGAGAAATAAAGACTTTCTCAGACAAACAAAAATTGAGAGAATTTGTTGGCAGTAGACCTGCCTTGCAAGAAATGTTAAAAGAAGTTCTTTAGAGAGAGAAAAATAATACTAGGTCAGAACTAAGATCTATGTAAAGAAAGAGCTTCAAGAAAGAATAAGTGAACTAAAATAAAAATGTTTGTTTTTCTTATTCTTAATTGATCTAAAACATAAAAGTTTGTTCAACATAATAATAGCAATAATGTATTTGATTATGTATGCTTATGTGTGCAGTTGTCCCTCAGTGTCCAAGAGAGATTGGTTCCAGAACCACCTGCGGGTACCAAAATCCATAGCTGCTTAAGTCCTTCATATAAAATGGCACAGTATTTTCATATAACCTATACACATCCTCCCATATATTTTAATTACCTTTGGATAACTTATAAAACCTAATATAACGTAAATGCTGTGTAAATAGTTGTTATACTTCACTGTTTTAAAATTTTTATTATTTTTATTGTGTTATTATTTATTCATAAAAACATTTTCAATCTGAGGTTGGTTGAATCCACAGATATAGAACCTGCTGTACAGAACTTATAGATATGGAGGGCTAACTTTATACCTATACATTGGATTTCAAAGGCTTAATATGAAAAAAGAATACAAACAGCTCATAATTTATTTTGAGTATCTGTTGAAATAATATTTTTGTTATATTAAGCTACATAAAACATACTGTATTACAGTTTAGCACGTATCAATTTAAAGGAGTCACATTTTCACTGCTCAATGGCCATATGTGGCTAGGGGCTACTGTATTGGACAGAACGGGTCTAATGGAAGAACACATGCTGTTTTCTGCAGATAGACAAAGGGCAGCATTAATCAGATAAATTGGCAAAATATCATGATGCCAAGTTTCTGAACCTACAGTACTGCACAGACCTCTTAAAGTGATGGGAGGGTGAATTAAATCTCATGGCCCGCAGAGAATACGTCCTTGAACTCTCAGGGGTCAAGTACTCCAACTGAGAAACTATTTTCAAAAGTGACTTTTTTTTTTTTAGCTTATCTCCAAAATAAAAACACACACAAAAAAGGTTCTATTTTACATTGAATTTGAGGAGCTGTAAGATCCCAGATTGAAAACACTATGGGAACTGAAAGAATACTGGTCTGGAATTGGGAAGTCTTTATTCTCATCTTGGTTCTGCTTCAAAACTCAGTGGTGACCTGGAAACAAAATCAATTAGTTTCTCCAGGCCTCTCTTCTCTAAGGGCGCCTCATTTTCCCACTAAATAATACCTTTCTAAGCATTCACAAACCAGCCTTTTGAAAATCCATTCTAGAATTCTGCCCACAAGCAGCATAAAGCTCCTAGTCTACAGTTTTTAAATATTCCTCACTTTTGAAAATCAGAATTGCATTTACCTGTCTTCATAATTTCAACATTTTCCCACTCTTCAAAATTCCATAAAAATAAAAATTAACAATAAATTATCCCCAAGCTCTTTCAGTGTCCTGGAACAGAATTCTTTTGGATCAAAAATCCTAAACCCATTTTGAACTAATCCATTCAACTTTCTTAAGCTTTAATTTCATGTCACCAGTTTTTACAGCCTGTTCAGTATGACCACTCCTGCCTTTCATTTATTGATTTTACAAGTACTTGTTAAGGACCTGCTGTATATGACAACACACAGGTAATACAGGTGAGATGTGAACAAGAGAGGCAAAGGCCGTCCTTCCTGGCAAAAAGCTGATACTCCAGGAATGGGTGAAGACAATAAACTATTAATAGTATATAATTAAGTAGGACAATTACAGGTAGTAGAAAGTGATATAATAATAAAGCTGACATTTGAGAGCATATCATGCACCAGATACTCTTCTAAATATTAACTAATTTAATCCTCATAACAACTCTATGAAGTATGTGCTGTTATTATCAGTCCCACTTTATACATGTGACAACTGAGAGAACAGTTCAGTGCTACAAAGAACAGAACGGGAAAACTCTGAGAGAGAGTACCTAGTGTACTACTAGAGTCTGGAAGGTCACAAAAGGTCTCTCTGAGGTCATCTGGGCTGGGGCTTGAATGAAGAGCCAGACACACAGAGATCTAGGGGCAGAGTGTTTCAGAAAGAGAAAACAGCAAGTACAAAGCCCATAAGATGGGATGAACTTGGCAGGATGAACCTAGCGGGCTCTAGGAACAGAAAGAAAGAAAATGTGGCTGAAACATAAAAGAGGGGGGAGACTAGCAGGGACAGGAGTGGGAGCTAATTTATGATAAGGAGTCTGGATTTTATTACAAGTACAATAGAAACCCCCTGGGGTATTTTTAGCTGGGGAGTGGCATGATCTGATTTACATTTTTAAAAGATCCCTCTGCTTACTATGTAAGCAGAAATGAATTGTAAGAAGCAAGAATGGAATCAGAGAAACCGGTTAGGACAGAGAAGAGGGAAGCCAAACAGCAGTTGAGAATTCAAGCTTCCTTCTGGCATCTGTTAACATTCTAATGTCAGCCCAGAGCAAAGGGCGTGTTTCCTTTCTGCTTCTTGGACTTTCCTTTTTGCTTCTTTTCCTGTGTTTGCTTGTCCTGCTGATGGAGTCACTTGCTCCAGGTTATGGTGGGAACAGAGAAGTCAAAGACCACCCTTCAGATTCCTTTGGCTTCTGATTTCAACCTGTACTGAACCCAGAGTAATGTATACAACATAACATAAATGGCAAAGCAGAAAACAAGGTTAGTACAATCAAAACAATGGCTGTACAATCATCTTTAGCTGCTGCTCAATTAAGCCCAAAATGTTCATAGCAGTTTTCTCTATAAATAATTAATAATTCAAAACCAAAAGGTTCAAATAATACTCAAAGGCTTGGGACTTTACTAATAATATCTATTTCTCATTGAAAAGATAATACCAATGAATATCTAAGCATGCTGAGGTAGACTGTCTGCAAATATCACCACTAATCATTCCTCTCATCCCTGTATGTGCATGCCACCTATCCCATCAAGAAGTGGTGTTTGCTTCCCCTCCCTTTGAATTTCGGCTGTCCTGTTACTCACTGACCAATAAAATGTGGTAAAAGTGACACTATGCCAGTTCCAGGTCTAGGCTTCAAGAGAAGTGGCAGCTTCCATTTTCTCACACTTGGAACCCAGCCACCATGCTGTAGGGAGGCTGGTCTAGATACTGGAGGAAATGAGGCATTATGGAAGAGAACAAAGGCACTACAACCAACAGAAGAATTGAAAGTGAAGCTTTCTTCGATGTTGCAGTCCCAGCCAAGCTCTGAAACTAAAAACACCTGCTCTATTAGTTACGCCAGCTGATACCACATGGAACAGAAGAACCACTCAGCTGAGCCCAGCCCAAAAATAAATTGTTGTTTTAAGTCACTAAGTTTTGGAACATTTGGTGGAATTTCAACAGATTAAGACAAAAAGCAGGATATTCCAAATAGAAATACGAATAGGAGCGAAGACAAAGAAATCGTATAATACAGAAGATTTTTCAAGAATGGCAAGTTCTCCAATAATTGCCATCAGTCATGACCCAGCTATTCTAGTTAAAATGAATCAATTCCTATGCAAGCCCCACCACAGTGTTTATCACACACAGTATGGTTTGAAGAACTCAAAGTTGTAAAATGATGAACCCTGGTGCCAGGAAGTTGAAGTAGATGATCTAGGACTGTATCGTGTACCTTTTTGCTTCTCTTTCACTCTACCTTGAAGGCATCCAGCAATATCATCTGTTCTCCACTTTGCTAAATCCTACCCCTGAGCTATGGTCTGAATGTTTATATACCCCTAAATTTCATATGTTGAAACCTAATCACCAATGTGACGGTATTAGGTGGCAGGGACTTTGAGAGGTGAGTAGGTCATGAGGACAGAACCCTCATCAATAGGATTAGTGCCCTTATAAAAGAAGCCCCACAGGGCTGTCTTGACCTTTCTACTATGTGAAGACACAGCAAGAAGGTGCAATTTATGAAGCAGGAGATAGGCCCTCACTAGACACCTAATCTCCTGGTGCCTTGATCTTAAACTGCCCAGCCTCTAGAACTGTAGAAAATAAATTTCTATTGTTTATAAGATAACCAGTTTATGATATTTTGTTACAGCAACTGAATGGACACTCTGTTTCAAGGTTCTGCATCCATTTACTCATTCACACATTTGACCATATTTTAATGGGCACCAGCTACATACCAGGCACTATTCTGGGTGCTGAGAACACAATAATGAACAAGGCAGATAATGTCCCCCACTTCATGGAGATAAACGGTGTTGAGGGAGAGGAGATAGAGAAGGCTGGAGGAGGGCACAGCTGACAAGAGATCCAATGGACGTGAGAAACCAAACCATGGGAACATCTGGGGAAAGAGCATTCCAGGCAGAGGAACAAGCAAAGATCTTGAAATGCAAAGATCCTGAAATGCCTGTATATTCAAGGAAGAAGGCCAGTGAATGAGGAAAGAAGAGGTAGAGAAGGGAATCAGAGAGGAAGCAGGGATCCAGATCCCAGAGGGACTTGTAGGTAATGGCCAGCACTTTGGATTTTATGTTTTCAATGTAATGAAAAGTCTATCTCCTTACAGCCTTTCCCAGCGCCTAACCAAGCCCCAGCAGCCTCTATTGATCACTTCTCCTTCTTGTGCTCTTATTGCCTGTGCTTTTATTTGCCAGTTAGTCTGTGTTCCATGGGTTTCTATTCATCTCTTATGCATCAGTTCTATTTCCTTCAACTATGTCTCAAGGGCAAGAATCAGTTATATGCTCCTCTGTATTCCCAGGGCCTGGCACCTAAGAAATGTTCAATAAATCTTTTTGTAAGGTGATGATGATATAATCTCTTGGAGTCCTTTCTAGCTGTAAGATCTATGATTTCTTTGAACTCTCTCAACAAACTAGTTTGCAGAATGACTCAGAAGACTGACATCTTTCTAGATATTTTGAGATTACAGTCATGCTACTTCTAGAGTTTCCATCCATCAAAAGACTAGGATGAATTACATAGGAGTTTTTATTTAAATGAAAGCTGCACCACTTGGAATGGGATCCTTCTACATGGAACCACTTATTAGTAATTGCACTTTAGGCCACCAGAACCTCAGAAGATGTATACACTGGTATTAAATAAATGCTATTCTGATGTGATCCCATCACCAGGCATTAATGATGGCTTCAAACTCTTTGCTTTTTCCCACCATGAAAGGTGGAGGATAATTCCACCCCTCCTTGAGTCTTGGTTGGTCTTCATGACTTACTTAACTGATAATATTTGGGAGAACTGGTGTTCTAGGACTTATGAGGCTATGACATAAAAGGCCTTGAGCCTTGAAGCTCGTAACCATACTTTTCAGGAAACCCAGTTCCCATGTCTTGAGAAACCTAAGCCACACAGAGAGACCATGTGTCAGTGCTGAGGTCAACAGACCCAGCTAGCTCTGAGCTAGCCCCCAGCCAGTCCCCAGCCCAGAGCCAGCATCAACTGTCAGCCACCCCAGTTCAGGTGCCAGATATCTGAGTGAAGAAACCATCTCAGAAGTGGATCCTCCAGCTCCACCTGCCTCAGCTGACATCATGTGGATCAGAGACAAACTACCCAGCTAATCCTTTTCTGAATTCCTGACCCACAAAATCTTGAGCCAAATGAAATGGTTGTTTAAATATACCAAGTTTTAGAGTAGTTTTTTATGCAGCAGATTTGAAAAAGAAAAGACAAAAAAAGAATCATCATGCAACATCACTACTGGTCCAGAACTCACAAGAGGGCCTTCTTTCTAATCACTTATAAAAATGATAAGTACGCACAGCCCAAGGTTTGTCCAATGTCCAATAACTGCTCTACCGGGGATTTGATTCATGAAACATGCAGCAGACAGATTAGGTGACTTTGAATGATTACTCTGAATAAATCATACTAATAGAATTTCAGACCAACAAAAGTCACCTGAAATTCATCCAAAGTAAAAGCCATAGCATCCATTTGGATTGTGCAGGTCACAGAATTAGGCTAGTGACCAAAACATACATTTTTTTTTTCACTCAGTTACCCTGCAGGCAAGAAAATAATGTATTACACTATTTAAAAAACATGAATGGGACTTAAAACAAATGAAATGTACAATTCTATCATTAAGATAAAAAGATGCATCTAGTAAACAATGATTGCATGCAATGCTAGAGATTTCTGAAATTATTCTTAGTCAAATGGTACCAGAATGGAAAACACTCAATTGCAAATAGTCCTCTCCTTTAGCACATCCTTTGTTTGTACAAAGAAGTTACATTATGAAAACAAAAGAGCCCTCTAATCCTCGCTTGGGTGAGGCAAAGACATAAAATGTAACCAAGGCCTGGCGCAGTGGCTCACACCTGTAATCCTAGCACTCTGGGAGGCTGAGGCGGGTGGATAACTCAAGGTCAGGAGTTCAAGACCAGCCTGAGCTAGAGCGACACCCTGTCTCTACTGTAAATAGAAAGAAATTAATTGGCCAACTAAAAAAATAAAAAAT